>JZLH01S0064864.1:0-15344 GCA_001188425.1 Eucidaris tribuloides | reverse complement strand
TTACCAGGATTAACACTACTAATGTTACAACAACAACAACAACAACAACAATGACTAACGTTACTACAACTACTACTACTACTACTACTACTACTACTACTACTACTACTAATGTTACTACTACTAGTACTAATGTTACTACAACAACTACTACTACTACTACTACTACTAATGTTACTACAACTACTACTACTACTACTACTACTGTTACTACTACAACTACTACTAATTTTACTACTACTACTTTTACTACTACTATTATTGCTTCTACTACTACTGCCATTACGACTACTATTGTTTCTACTACTGCTACTACTACTTCCGCAACTAGTACTACTACAATTTATACTACTTCTATAAATACTACTTCTGTTACTGCTACTATTACTGTACTACATGTACATGTACTATCACAACAACAACAACAGCAACAACAACTACTACTACTACAACTACTACTACTACTACTCCAACTACTGCTATTAGTACCTATCCCTTTTTTGGGTTGGGGTGGGGTAGGAGGTCTTTAAAGACAAATAATTCTATGCCACTTTCAAATCTGGTAAGCATAATGCAATCAATTTTTATCATTGTTTTTTTTTTTTATTGGGGGGGGTGAGGGGTAGGTCTGGAAGGGCTTGTGCAGCCCCTATCCCATAAAACTTCACCAACATGAATACCTCCTAGCTAACTATTGTAGACTGTTCCCACACTGTGAGAGGATGAATAGAAGTTGAGGCATTTCATCAAGTTCATATACATGCACTAAGCCGATTCAATTAAAAAAAAAAAAAAAAATCAATGAAAATATTCAACCAATATAATATGGGAACATTTGACCATATAGTTTGAGGTGTGAAAGAGTTGAAAACATACTTCCAGAGTATGTAGTGTCCCCTTACCCGGTCGGAGCACTCAGCCTGGACCTTGTTGTTGGGTAACTGCTGCTATCGATCAATTGACGAAACTCTCTAGCCCTTCGTGGCCGAATTAGAATTCGCGATCACGGGCCGCCCTCCTTCCATGATTGTTCTGCTCTGGATTGCGCTGATCCGCGACCGGCTTGCGAGACAACGCGACCGAAAATCTTCGCCAGCAAAATTTGGCGGCGGGGGAATGCGGCAGCATGGACGTCCGACGTGAAGAGAGGTAGCCCGATTTCGAGTTTGTAACTCGCGTGAAAATGAAGTTCCCCGCGACTAAGGGGTACTTGTTTGTTGCATAGAATTACAGCTTTTTGTAGGTCAAATGTCTTCCTCCATTCCCACTGCTCATAGTTGACTTTGTTTAATTTTTTTTTTGGGGGGGGGGTGGGGGCGTCGAATTCTAGTTTGTATTCAGTTCCATTCCAGTACATACTTATTCTATGCAGCAAAATACACTTTTTTTCTCACTTGTTTTTCTTAGCTATTGCCTATGGGAACTAGGTGTGCCATGTATTAATTCTCTGGGAATACCAGAATCTCAGATACAAAGGGGTTAAACCTGTGTTACATCATGAGTTAGTGATAGGAAAACATGATTGAAGTAAGCAATGTTGTAGAAAACAGTATTCATAGATGATCAGAATACTTAGATTTCAAGTCGACGATAACAAGCCTTAGGCTCAACAGGAAGTGACATGTAAATGAGTTGGGGCAGTTGCGGGTATTTCTACCAAAAGGGGGAGGAGGAGATGTATTGAGGGGTGAGTAGAAATTGTCATTGTGAGGGAGGGGGGGGGGGAGGTCAGTCAACATATATGACTTTGAACTAGAGGCATTTTGCTCTGTGTTACCCTCTTTTGTCTATTAGAGGTGTGTTCACATTAACTTTGTTTAGAAGGTATTTTAGGGTGTATCAGTTAACCCCGTTTCCCCTGGCTTTTCTGTTAAGATCCTTGAGGTTAAGTTGATTCGTATCAAGAAAAGTCAAGACGCAAGAGCACCTTGAACACCTGACATGTGACGATTCACGTCACGGCCACCAGGGCTAGATAGATATCGCAATATCCAAGGCCTACGCTTAAAGGGGCATTCAAGTCTGATAGCAAAAACACTTTGAATCGATCTACTGTATTTAAAAAAATCAGAGGAATAGATTAGTAAAAGTTTGAGAAAAGATGGACAAGTGAGGATAAACTTATAAAAATTTCATACATTCTTAACCCATTGGAGACGATTTGATTTCACTATAACACACATTTTCCATAGACTCCAACACAAGTTAACTTGTACTTAGTCTCCAATGGGTTAAGATCATTACAAAATTGCCAACATTGTGATATTCTTTGTGATTATCCCATTATGTTGAATGTTCATGCCTAAGTACAGTTGCTTCACTTGGGAAAACATACATGTAAAAGGTTTAAATATGAACATACAGTACATGTACAGTACATAAGTCATGTACATGGGATAGAGAGAGTATATTTTCTGAAGAGAAAATGAAGATTTAGTGGTATTTTTTGTACAGAACAAATGGAGTGTTGCTCATATTGCCAATTTGTAACAGTTGTAGGAGTCTTTAAGAATTGATCGGTTTATTTAAATTTTTCTCAAACTTTCTGCTGTACTTGAATGATTTTCCTACTTATATTCAAAGCAACAGGGTTTGTATGGGTCAGGGAAATTGTGGAAAGTTAGGGAAATTGAAAATACTTTTTCCAGAATTAAAAACCAGGGAAAGTTAGGAAATTTATCAATTTCTTCTGGAAAGTTAGGGAAAATCATTATTGATTCAAGAGTTTCTGAAATAACCCTTGATTTATTTGTGGAATTAATGCTCGTATTGTGATGATTTGTAAAGACGATCATGGAAATTTAAAGTTTTCTGGTTTAGAGAGTCAGTGAAAGTCGGAATTTTGAAAATGTGTATTGTACGAACCCTCAGACAATTTGCTATCAGGCTGGAATACCCCTGTAACTAACTCTTCCATTTTTTATGAGATTGTCTTACAAGCACAAATTTTATTTATTGCTTTTAGCTAAAAGTGGAACAGCTTCTAAGTTACTGCTATATAAAGTTAAGTTTTGAAAACATAGTTTTCCTTTATTTATATAAAGTTCAGTTTTGAAAACACAGTTTTCCGGTATATATGTATATATAAAGTGAAGTTTTGAAAACACAGTTTTCATGTATACATTTATATCTAAAGTTAAGTTTTGATAACACAGTTTTTCCTGCCTACATGTATATATAAAGTTAAGTTTTGATAACACAGTTTTCCTGTATACATGTATAAAATTTAAGTTTTGAAAACACATTTTTCCTGTATACATGTATATATAAAGTTAAGTTTTGAAAACACAGTTTTCCTGTATTTATGTAAAGTTAAGTTTTGAAAAGACAATTTCCCTGATGATGAATTTAGTTGTAATGTCAAGTGAGTTTGTTTCAGAGATACCATTACAAAAATTAAACCATGCAAAACTTTCAAAATATTACATGGATTGTTCAGTGAATTCTATTACAAAATGAAGTTTTACTTCCATCAGCATGGATTTAAGAAGTGAAACAAGTGTAGATGATCTCAACAGGGCAAGTTTGAGCAAATTTCGATAATCATCCATGAGTTATGATATTTCAAAGTTTGATGAAATCCCCATGTAGGACACCCTCTTTTGGCCATTCTTTAAATAGCTGTGATGTCACATTAGAAATGTTGTTAAATTGGTAGTTGGAGCTAAGGTCTGAAGTCCCCATGTTGTACCATTGCAGGAAATCAATAAGTGATGCTAAAATATGGTAGAAGTATCGAACAGACTTTCCAAGGCCTTCATAGATATTCCAACTTCAGACAGAACATTTCCGCACAACTCCGAAGTTGACTTTCAGATTTCCACCTTGTTCCAGGGGGTCAATATCTCTTGGTCTTGATTTTACTACATCTTTCATTGTTGTTGTTTTTTCTGTGATTTACAATCGTTCTACACATACGCGACAAACCGACCTATTATTCGTACATTAAGTTCGTAAATTGTACATCCACTGCATTTGATTAGCACGTGATTTCATGGCGCAGCGAGCGCGGTTTAAATTAGTTATGCTGAGAGGTTCTCTCTTCCCCGATGGCTACGCCGCTCATGCTTGAATAAACTCCGTCACAGAATCATAGAGAAAGAAAGAAAATACCCCCTTCAGGAATTTCACATGGATAGTCAAAAAGATAAACACTATAATTAGGTTAACAATACACCGCTTGGACGTGTAGATTTCTATTTTGTGGCGAGGAACATGAAAAGACTATTTATTATTGTAGTAATTGTTTTGTTTTTCCTGGATATGCGAGTTATTTGATGTAGGTTGCTTGATGACTTCTGCGCTGGTATTTCAAGTATTTGAACTATGTCAAGTATGTATGGTTGTGATAGTTTGTGTATGATAGGCAAGTGCATTTCCCTTGTGCATTTCAAAGAATTTACACTTCAAGAAAGAAGTATGTCATATGAATAAACGCTGAGGTGTTGTCAAATTGCAGCTCCATGCAAGAGATGAGATGTTCCATTTTGTTGTTTGTTTGATTTTGAAATGAATTTTTGTTCCGAGCGGACAGTCCTGTTGGAATTTTCAAAAATTTGATCTGGGGATATGCAGTGTTGTAAATAATTAAAAAAAGTTCAATTTCTTCTACAAAATCTTGAAGCAATAGGCAATTCCCTTCTAGAAAATGACCTTTTCAGCAAAAAATTCCCCAAATTCCTTCATGTACCTGAAACATAATGTGGTGTGAGGCATTGCATTGAGACAAAGTGAAAATATCAATATCGATCGATCAATCAATCAATCAATCAATCCTTAGTAATGCATAAATTCTCCAATGTCCTTCATGTATCTCAAATGGATGGTGTGAGGCATTACACCGAGACAAAAAAATCAAATCAATCCATCCATCAATCAATCAACCAACCAATCAATGAATGAATAAATCAACCAATCAATCAATCAATCAATCAATCAACCAATTAATCAATCAATCAATCAATCAACCAATCAATCAATCAATCAATCAATCAATCAATCAATCAATCAATCAATCAACAACAACCAACCAGAACCAAAACCAACCAACCAACCAACCAACCAACCATCCATCCATCCATCCATCCATCCATCCATCAATCAATCAATCAATCAATCAATCAATCAATCAATCAATCAATCAATCAATCAATCAATCAATCAATCAATCAATCAACCAACCAACCAACCAACCAACCAACCAATCCATCCACCCATCCCGGTGTTTCTCTTTCATGCCAACCTCTTCTTCACACACAGACTCCTCCACAATTTATGATACATTCTAGCAAACTTATTGCAAAAATAGCAAAAATAATTCCTAAGTCAGAAATTGTACTTGCAGGTTCATGCGAGTTTATGCATCTCTCTTGAAAACAGCTATACAAGTCCTGTTTATTATTTCTGTTTGTCCAACCCTCCAACAAGGAGAAAAAAATATTCAGTATTGATTTACATGTTGATGATGTTGTCACATTGCAGAGAATGCATCAATTGCACCGGTGGTAAGACAGTTGTAAGAAAGAGAGAGATAGGGAGAGAGAGGAGAGAGTGGGAAAAAATAATTCAGATGGCATATAACGATCTTGGTGAAATATACGCACCGTTAAATGTAGATTACTGCATTTTAAAAGGCCTGCTTGACGTAGTGAATTTCACACCTGAGAAGACAAAGTACGTGATGGGTATGCGGAGAATGTCGTAGCAGGTACCTAGTATGACAGTGGACCGTCGTTCTCGCCGCACTTCCGTCCTGCCAAACAAAACAGAGATGAATCGTGGCTTTTCTCGCTTGGAATAATTTCTGTATTTCAATACCGTGCGCCAAGTACAATGTTAGCGTTGGCATTGGGGCCCCGCGGAGGGTGGAGGGAGAACGTTGTGAGATTCCTGGGGAGGAATGAAAGACGCGATCGTCTGTGGAAACTTTCTTTGCTACAGGTTGGGGCTCTTAGAAAGTTGTAGAGATGTGTGAACTCTGTTTGGAGACCTTTGTGGAGTGATGGCATTTAAAGAGGGAGAAAATGAAGGGGATGAAAAAGAAGGAGGAGAAGTGGAAGATGGAGGAGGAGAAAAAGGAGGAGAAGGGGAAGAAGACGAAAATGAGGAGGGATAAGAAAGAAAGAAAGAAAAAGAAAGAGGGTGAAGAAAAAGGAAAGGGAAATGAAGAAAAGGAGAAGTGGAAGACATCTGGAGAAGAAGAAAGAGAAGGAGAAGAAGGAGGAGGAGAAGAATGGGGAGAAGGTGAAGGCAGGGCTTGACACTAGCACTTGCCCGCTTGCCCGGGGCAAGTAAAATGTCATGTTGGGCAAGTAAAAACTCAAAATCTTAGAATTTACTTGCCCCGATTGGGCAAGTAAAATTTTGATCATGAAATGAGGATAACATAAAATTCTTACCAAAATGAACAAAATATATCTATGTCTAAAATCTTGTGTTCAGTTGACTTAAGACTTAAAATATTGAATTTCATCAATGTTTTGTTCATTGTACTCATCTTAAGATTCTTTGAATTCATAAATCACACCTTTTGCAACCTCCAGAATTCAAATAACAAATGTCAGATGCTATGAAAAGGCCTCATTGGGTAAAATTAGTGAGAAATTTTCTTTAATTTTTTGATTAAATTATTTTCGGGCAAGTAAATTTTTCATTCGGGCAAGTAAAAATCTGAAAGTGATGATTTTTCTTGCCCAAAGGGCAAGTTTGAAAAAAAGTTAGTGTGGAGCCCTGGTGAAGGAGAAGAAAAATGAGGGATAAGAAAGACAATAAAATGTGGTGGTTAAATTGATTAACACTTTGAGTGCTATCGGCGAACCTGTTCGCCCAGGGTTGACTTCACTCAGGTACTATTGGCGAACCTGTTCGCCGAGAAGACAATTGGATCCATATCTTTTAATTCGAATGACAAATGTCACTGAAGTTCCTACCAATGACATTTATCGTAAAATGAATGCACAATGAACCAAATAAATGAGTTAAAATGTATTGTCTTGATAGCATTTGCGATTTTACAGAAAATTGTACAATTTGGAAAGGTTATACACATTAGTCCGAAACAATCCAGTCCCTGGTTAACACACCTGGATTTTTAGCCCAGCACCCAAAGTGTTAATGTCACAAATGATTTATTTTCTTTCAAGTGGGCGAGGGAGAAAAAGGAGTAGGGGCCACATGCCCCTGTCACTCATGGATTAGTTACTGGTTATGAAAATTAAAAGAATTCTTGACAACAGGGGAAAATATGTTTGTAAAAAATTGCTTCAGAGTGAACCTATATCTTAGATTATTTTTTTAATGCTATATACATGTACATGTATATTGAGTTCATATCTACTGAAGTAGTGCAAATATATTTTATTTCATCCAAACTTTTATTTGTAATTTTAAAGGTTTCATTGTAGGTGATGTAAAGTTTGAGGAACCAAACTCCTAAATGTCTCATTGTTATAAGTGTCTGAGCTCATTTTGAATGTTTGGAAGATTGTTTGAGAGAGCATACATGTGTTTGTTGTAGTGTAGTGGCTTTATTTCAAGCAGAATGTTTTTTCTCCAAGCATGATTTGGGCTGTGAACAGTTTCCTTTTACTTTGCCACCGTACCTATCATCACTGCAACCACTTTCATTACTACCTTCATCATCATGATCATTATCATCACCATCGGTATCATGATTATCATCACCATCATCCTCATCATTATCATCATCATTGTCATCCTCCTCATCATCATCACCTTCATCATCATTATCATCACTATCATCTTCCTCTTCCTCCTCTTCATCATCATCATCATCATCATCATCATCACCATCATCATCATCATCATCATCATCATCATCATCATTATCATCATCATCATCATCATCATCATCACCATCTGGAGTGCAGTATTAGCACCCTTGCTTTTGTAAAGCTGTTCATTTCATAATGTCTAATGAGTAGTTGAGTGATAATATAAAATCAAATCATATTAAAATGTAAAAAAAAAATGTAATATTAATACTGTTAATAATAATAATGATGTAATGATAATAATAATAATAATAATAATAATAATAATAATAATGATAATGATGATAGTATAATGATCATAATAATAATCATAATACAAACAAAATAATAATACAGTAGGTAAAGTACCAACAATTCGTTAGTGTGTCATAAAAGAAACAAGTCACTTTAGCTGCAGGCTACTTCCATATCTACTGAAGTAGTGGGCCTCTCCTAACAACCAATTTACAAATTCCACCCTACGTTTCAACACCACTTATAATTGTAGCCATTCCGCCCGATGCCCCTCGGAGAAAGACAAAATTGAAATGCACGTTTGAAATCAACTCCGATATCTCTCATGCTCGAAATATTTTCTGTCCTGACAAGGTCGCTGACCTTCGTTGACCCCTGTTGACCTCGGGGGACCGCTCATTTCATCACGCCCTTGTCGTAAGCCGTGTAACCAAATGAAATACACTCGTTTGTGGAGTGGTTGTCATTATGGGGAGATGTCATATCGCCGATTGACATTGCTGGAATTGCTAATAGTTGTCCTGTGCGTAAAGCGCCGTCATCATGTGATGACAACTATGGACTTCCTGCGACGTGTTTCTATTTTTACGACCAATTATTCAAGTTTGCAGCTGGACTAGAGGCATTTTTTCATTGACTTCAGTATTACTGTACACACATTTCTTTCAACGTGTTTGTTTACTCATTGATTTTTTTGTTTTATGATTATTTTGTTTCATTATTTATTAATTTAATATACATTCAAAGTGTTTATTTGTTTATTTGAAATCATATTTTTCTCATTTATTCATCTATTCTTTATCTTCTTGCTTATCTTTTTATTGCATTTGTTCATTGATATTGTTTGCTGAAATAACATATTCCTGAGTCCAATGTGAATCTCTATGCAATGTTATGCATATCTCTACAGTACACTCTCATGCTACAAAACACTGCTACATGTATAGCCAAATCTCATTACAAGAAGGTAATTTTCTGGTCCCATGTGTCAAACTTTGTTTGAAGTTTATTGTCTTTACTACTTGACATAAGCAAAATAGTAATATTGCAATCACCTCGGGCCCATAGTTTTAACTAGAGCCTCTCATGGCCGTTCATATTTGTATACTATTCATTTATTTGAAGAATTGGTAACAATAGAGCCATGTTGGGTCAAAATGTATATGACTACAATAAGTTTCAATAGTAAGTATTGTATTCAATTAGTAATCAGTGTGGTTTTGTGTGTGAACCTCGTCAGTCTAGAAAAGTTATTTTTAATCAGCCCTAATTATGACGTGCCACATAATGTTTCAGTTCTATCACTTCTATGGACATTGTATGTATTGTGTGGGTGCATATTTGCGACTTCACAATCACATTAGTATCAATTTTTGGACAGAACAAGGAAATAGAAACTTTTAGATAATAATAGTAATAATAATAAATGGAATTTTTATAGCGCCGTTATCCATTTTGTTTAAATGCTCAAGGCGCTTTATAGCCCCGTTATCCATTTTGTTTAAATGCTCAAGGCGCTTTATACAAATTCAAGACACTATATAACACTGTGGAAGACCCATTTAAAGAATTGTCGAACTTTGCTATCTGACATATCTGACAGTGTTTGAATGGACAAATAAACACCCTAGAACACAAAAGTTTGGATAGTTATGCTGTCACTAGTACAATATGTGCAGATACAAATTGGCACATTAATTTTATATCGGGCGATAGGAAATTCTGCAACACAGCAGTCTATCGAGAAAAGCTGGAATGATCTCTCAATGATTTTCACTTTTTTAAAGCACTTAATGATTGTTTTACATTGCAATTTTTCCAGGGCTTCATTTTTAGACTGTGTCAAAGACACTAGTAGCATGGGGAATCATGTAGCTCAGATTTTTTAAACTGGAAACATTGTTATACAGTGCCTTTAACAGAAAGAATGAAAAAGCGACATAACGAAAATAATTTGCACACCACAAAAAAGAAAAACGTCTGCCTTCAAAATGCACAACTAAACAAGTGTGTTTTTCGGTTTCCCTTAAGTCCGTCAAAGAGTTGGAGTCCTTCAGCTCCTGTGGAAGTAAATTCCACAGGGCTGGTTTGGTGTGAGCAAAAGCTCGATCCCCCAAGATTTTTTAGATAATGGAACATGAAAAGGACCGGAATTGGAGGATCGTAGGGATCATACAGGTTGGTTCTGATGTAACAGCGATTTATTGTAATCAGGGGCTGTTCCGTTCCGATAGTATGATAAACCAAAAGAAGGATCTTAAAGGGAGAAGGCACCAGCAACTAACAGGCATAAGTTTAAAAATAAAGAGACATTGAGAGTATTGTGGGAATTATGGTATATGGTGATAGAGACAGCCTAAATAAGGGCTACTGTGTGACACTCAACACCTCAGCAAGGCCCTAATAAATTAGTTAATTTGTGTTTATTTTATGTCTTTGCAAGCCTTATCTTAAGATAAAAAACTTGCAGACACAGTCATAGGGGGGAGAGCTTATCGATTCAAACAGTGCACACATTACTACGGCGTGACTAACACACGTCGGGTTGCGCATGCAAGCCGGTCATGCTTGGTCAGTTTCAGCAATGTGTACGGGCGATCTGATTGGTTGGCAAGAACTCAAATGTTTTCTTAACTTATGCCTGCTAGTTGCAGGCGCCTTCTCCCTTTAAATATTATACGTTCCTTTATGGGCAACCAGATAACTAACTTTACTTTGGCATAATTCATGAGTAAATTCAAGGTCATACTGGCTGCAAATATTGAGTCGGTTATGATGAACATGTACTGTACAAGCATAATCCTGGATGCCTCTGATCCCATTGGTGCCAAAATCTGTTACGATAGGCATTTATCATCGGACCCCATCAAAGCCCAAGTTTTCACAGTACATGTAGTTGGCGGGAGGTACTAGCTGAAACAAAACAAGAAACATGACATGGGGACATGCCTGTGCATCTCCCATCACATTCCACGAACGTTTGGCATTCCGGGACGTTACTTGCGATGCATGTCAGTTTGTCAGTTTCGGGGCAGTGTTGTCTACGTGTCGTCGCAAGACCACTGTACGTGTGTTTTCCGATGTACGTAAACAGTTGGCATAAAATATCGATGTGTGCACAACTTTTATGTCTGCAACAGTAGATAGAATAAATATGGGCTCTGCTCCGCGATGGTAGCCGTGGTGCGAGCAGAGTGCATGTTCGTTCAACATTACGTGCGTCGCAGATAAACACGCGGCGTTATGGAGACGCGATTCGTAAACACGGAGAGTGTCTCGGCTGGACGCTTTTGATTGTAGTTGTTATTTTACGTTGTTTGAAATGCGTAGAGGGAAGATGTAATTGATGTAAAAGGTTGTTTCTTCAATGGATGAGAAGGAATAAAGAGAAACCGTTCAAATATTGAATTACCAACTTTCTGTTTGCGGTGGTAAATGTAGAATGATGTTGACATGAACAAGGAACACAGCGGGAAAGGACATCTTTCTCTATGGCAAACGTATTACTTGCATTGTTTGTGGAATTTACTGTACAGTTCGATAATAGCTTACAGAATTTTTTGTTACAAATATCATCAATAAATGATAACAAAATTGACTTGGTTGGACATGTGAGTGTTAAAAGATTGCTCATATATGTTTTGATGAACACAGACTGGGCCTATGACCCTTTGGTATTTTGGCACATGAAAATATAATACCCAAGTTTGTAGGCCATTAATATTCCAGGGTTCGTATGAATCAGGGAATTTCTGGAAAGTCAGGGAATTTTTAGATACTTTTTTCAGAAGCAAAAACATAGGGAAAATCAGGGGAATTCACCTTGGTGTTGAGTTATATCGCTCTGATTGTATTGTTTGATATGCTGTACTGTACTTCAGAAATCAATTCACAAAGTTAAGCAATCGAAGCAGCAATTACGTCACAAAAAGAATCCCATTTCTAAATTTCCCCAAACATGTTGATGAGTTTCAGTTGTCACAGAATCAATGCCAATCGTATCCATGGCAACCAAGCATCCGCCAATCAAGTAATTCGATAGAAGAAGATCGAGTTCAATGACCTCTGCAGTGCGAGTAAAACCTATTTGTGGTTCCCCATCCCCTGCGGACATATCTCACGGAGGTTTATTTTTTATTTTTTGACTTGATAGATTGTTCTAGTACCTGTGATAGGAACAAGTAGATTTACTCGCTGGAATTATTTGTTAGTTTTCCTGTTTCTGCTTGGATGCTCCCGCGAGATTCTACATATTTTATGTTTCGGGGTGTATATTTACCCATTCATACCCCGGCAACCGATTTTTCCCTCGGCGCCTTTACGCATTGACTTTCTTCTGACTTTCTTCTTACTATCAGTCCCCGGCTGCCCCCGCAATTACTTTCGCACCGTGCACATTTGTAAATATATAACTATAAATAGATGCACGTAGTTTTAAAGACGGAACATGCTACAACCACGAGTTTACGGATCACTGGCGCGGCTGGCTACCGCACACCAGAGGGCGACTGTGTGTTCTCTGGACACGCGACGTTCGTTTTTTGTTCTCACGCTCGTGAAACATCAGCTGGTCATCACCCCGGCTTTGACCACTTGTTATCTTTGCTGAGTTCATCCATGCATACTTATCGTATTAATACTATCACTTTTGGCTGAGCGCCTGAGGGGGGAGAGAGGTGTGCGTGGCATAGACGCTTAGTATATGTTAGTCTCGGTTCCAGACCATGTTGCATCTTTTTCTCCATCCCGGTAGCAGTATGGCTCCGATACGATGCCAGTGAACTTCACCATGTGGACTTCACCACGCTAGTCATAGTTCAAGGCACTCAATTGGAATGTCCGACAATTGCTCTGACGATTATTTTATGCATGAACCCTGACCTCAACCCTAACCCTTATTAAGGTTAAACCTAACCCTAACCCTAACCTTAAAGTGCTCTATTCTGAACTGGAAATACAGTGGCAAGTTGCAACCCTAACTTTTTGTCTTCTGAGATATTGTCACTGGAACAAGTATTGCCAGAGCAAATGCCAGATTACCGGTACCATTAATTGATAATAGTAAATTTTCTAGTGTATAGGATGGGGTCTGGAAGCCAGACTAAGCATGTGTGTCTGTGTGTGTGTGTGTTTGTATGTGTGTGTATTTGTGTTTGTGAGTGTGTATGTGTTTGTGTGTGTGTGTATTTGTGTTTGTGAGTGTGTGTGTGAATGTGTATGTATTTGTGTGACCGGTTGCAAGGTACTTTCACCATTAAATAACGTGAAATATACTTTACAACGTCGTACAGATCAAATTTTAGCATTCACATTGTATCATATCTTCTCACAACGTAAAATTATTCAGGTGACAATTTTACTGTTCATCTTGATAAAGAATTTGTTTTTCTTTCTGCAAATGCAGGAGAAATGTTTTGTAAAAAGCTGTTAGTTCATGCTGGTTTGGTCAGCGTACGTTGATTACGCATTTGCGGCGCCCATCCTGACGCTTATTTGTCTTGTTCATGTGAGTGTGAATGGCAACATGTCAAGGTCGAGCTTGCATGGAATGGTTGATTATTGCATCCACCATGTTGTGAATCAGAGATACTTATCTCTTAGCAGTGAAGAAGGGGGGGGGTAGGATTTGGGGGGGGGGAAGGATCAGCTTGTGTAGCGTGGGGGAAGGAGAGAGTAGTTTAAAGGAAATTTGAATAGGATGCCAGGATTTGAATGGATTTGAGTGGTTATGTGATCGCATTCAATAACTAAAGTTTATATGTTTATTGCATCCACTACAGTATGTTATGAATCAGAGATACTTATCTCCTGTAGTAGAGTGGGGGATTGGAGATGGAGGAGGGAGGGGGAGGAGTTGGTGTTTGCAGCCAGGGTAGGAGGGAGTCAATTTAAAGGCAGTGGGAATATGATGGGAGGATTTGAGGTGTTATGAGATCGCATTCAATGACTGGAGTATTGTTTATTGCGTCCATTGTTTTGTGAATCAGAGATACTTTTCTCCTAGGAGTAGAGTGGTGGGGAGGGGGGGGGGATTGAGGATTGGGGATTGGAAGAGGGGTGGGTTAGCATGTGTAGTGGGGGAAGGAAGTAGCTTAAAGGAAATGTGAATGTGCCAGGATTTGAGTGGCTTTGTGATTGCAGTCAATGACTGGAGTTTGTATTGTTTATTGCATCCAGTACTGTATGTTGTGAATCAGATACTTATCAGTAATACATGTAGCGTATGGGGGTGGGGTGAGGGTTACCTTTGAGTTTTTTTTTGGGGGGGGGGTCAAGGCATCAGGTTAATGTGAATATGATGTCAAAATTTAAATGGTAATGTGATCAGAAACAAATGACCTGACTTTATATCATGTGCATTCACTGTCTTATGAATCAGAGGTACATGTATCAGTCCTGGATGAGAATTCAAGCTGACGAGATTTGGGGGGGGGGGGGTCGACTCCACTCGTCCTCTGCTCGCGCCGTGTGCCTCTTCTAGCTCCGTTTCTGCCCGCTCCCCCCCCTCCACCTTGCTTGCGGACCGCCCCCTGCGCCCCGTGCTTTGAGGCATGGGGGGAGGGCGGAGATGGAGGAAGGAGAGAGGAATTTAAGGGAAATGAGGATATGATGTGAGGATTCAAGTGGTAATGTGATCAGTCCATTGACTGGAGTTGATAACAAGTTGCTGTGATACATGAACATGACTCATGACTGTGTCAAATATCATGAGAGTAGAATTATTGTGGGGTAAGATGGAAGGAGAGTTTTTTTTTGGGGGGGGGGCGGTATATGGTGCCATATTTATTTTATCTTCTGTTGCAGACATTAAAGTCATCGTATAACCATGTTTCCAGGTTAAAAAAAATCTGAGCTACATGATTCCTCATGCTACCAGTGTCACTGATAAGGTCTAAAAATGAAGCCCTGAAAAAAAAAAATGCAGTACAAAATGATTATTAGGTGTTTTTAAAAAGTGAAGATCATTGAGCTACCATTCCAGTTCTCCCCCATAGACTACTGTGTGGCAGAATTTTTCAATTGTTGGAGTAGTGGTTCAGTTACTTCAGTTGATTCCAAACCAGGCAACATATTTGTTGGAAATTATTCGTGATGGGGTAAACAAAAATGAGGAGAATGAATTGGGGAGAATTCTGTATGAAATTGTACAGCATTTTGGGTTTGAAACACTGTATAAACCCTCTAATCGAGTTTGCATTCATGAGGAATGAAATATGCATTGTTTTGAAAATATCATGGGTTAAATATAGTCGCCAAGGTCCTTTGGCATTTGCCAATTAAAATGATTGAGTTTGTCGTGGCTTACTGGAGGCTTTT
>JZLH01S0064857.1:23294-36104 GCA_001188425.1 Eucidaris tribuloides | reverse complement strand
AAGCGACTTTTCAGCTGCTATTTTGCCTGGAATTTGGCTGTGAAAATAACTTTTCTTGATGGATTTGTTGACTTCCCTACCCCCCCCCCCAAGAATTTTCCTATGGCACCACCCCCTGTTAATAGATGGACATATGGATGGATGGATCGATAAATGGATGGATAGCTAACTAGCTAAATACATATACTGATATAGACAGTTGAAATGATACATGTAGATAGTGAATAGATGAATACATGGATAGATAGATAGATAGATTACATTAGATGGATAGATGAAATGATAGCAAGGTAAGTAGATAAACAGATGAATAAATAAAATGATAGATAGACAGAAAATACGATGTAGGTTGATGTGGTTCTTTGATGGATGAATGGACAGAGAGATAGATTATATAGATAAATTGATATATGGATAGATAGAATGTTAAATGTATCATCACCTCTTCTGATTCACAGTATTCTCCAGCTGTATCTAGGGAATATAACACACAGTGCAGGTTGATGGGGTTTTTAGATAGATTAGATAGAAGGATAGATAGATAGATAGATAGATAAATAGATGATAGATTGATAGAAAGATAGATTGACAGAAAGATCGATATATTAGATAGATAGACAGATAGATACATAGGTAGATAGATAGATAGATAGATAGATAGATAGATAGATAGATAGATAGATAGATAGATAGATAGATAGATAGATAGATAGATAGATAGATAAGTAGCTGGAATGACATAGTTTCATCTTCTCTTCTACTTCACAGTATTCACCAGCTGTATCCAGGGAATACAACACCCAGTGCAGGATAATGGGGTTCTTTGATAGTTAGAAAGATAATAGATAGATGGATATATAGATAGATAGATAGATAGATAGATAGATAGATAGATAGATAGATAGATAGATAGATAGATAGATAGATAGATAGAGTGATAATATTTTCATCTTCTCTTCTACTTCACAGTATTCACCAGCTGTATCCAGGGAATACAACACCCATTGCAGGATAATGGGGTTCTTTGATGCTCATGATATCTGGCATTTCTTGTCTGCTGCTGCATTGTTTGTCTCCTTTGTTGTAAGTATACATGTATAACACAAGAGGTTTATCACACTCTTTGTTTCTATGTGTGCTACACAGTCTAACACCAGAATGTCAGATTATTTCAAGGACTTGTCGCTATGAATCAGTAGTAACTTCAGTTTGATAAATACAGTACAGTGAAATTAAAGAAACTGAACATAAAGGTAAATGACACGATTAGGGGTAGTCCTCAACTTGGGATGAAACTACTCTAGAATCAAGTAAACTATGCAAGGATTCTCCTGTAAAAATCTTGTAGTCAAATGTTGACTCATTCTAAAATTACTAATGTCAATATCCCTCGGGGCAGGCAAACCTGCTGTGTGGCTCTCTATGGGTCCTATTTTTATCATGCCCCAATAAAATTAAAATACTAGTATGTTCATGCTTGATTCTCCTTAAGTAAAAAAAATTAGAGACAAATCCTTCCAGCTGGGAGATCCACTCCAGCTGGTGTACAGTTGGTATATATTTCAACTCATTTGGTTCTTGAGACATTTTCAAGTGTCCCCATTCATGTCACTAACCTTTAACAATATTGACAGGAAAGTTGAAGAGAATTCAATGTTTCACAGAATTTCATAAAACAGCACTGTGCAATAATGTGTCCAAATTGGCAAAGCAATTGATGTTACTCACAAGTTTCCCAGTAGGATTGTAAATCTGTTATAAATTTCATCCATTTTGATATAAAAGATAAAGTAGAGACTTTTATTTATATTGCTACAATTTTTCCAAGTACATGGGAGGGTAAACCTGGCCATAATTAGAGAACAAGTATGGTAATCCTTATCATGGAATTACAGGTAAATAAATAATTCTAGAAATTAAAATCCTGTCATTTAATATGAATACCACATGATTTGATTATAAAATTTAATCTAATTTGATTTATGATCTTGTGCATTTGGGATGATTTGGATGTGATAATGTGATCTAAATTTGTTTTATTTGTAGGGCACCCTTTTGGAACCACTCTTAAAATATCCCATGCAGAGTCTAGGCATTATGTTGCAGTTGTATTGCTAGGGTTAATAGTTTTTGCCCTTTTTCCTTTAAAATTTAATATTTTTTCTGGAATGTGTAGGCAACTGATGAAACTAATTTTTTTATTCAATTGTTTTGAATTCCTACAGGGTGTTCTGTTCTTAGATGATGACTTAGACACCATTCCAAGGACAAAGATCCGGGTCTTCTGATCACAGCAATCAAAATCACTTCATGTCACAGATGGACCTATCACCTTTAACAATGAGCTAACAGAACAAGCCAAAATGTATGCTGTTGTATCAATGTACCCAAGAGTAAATGTGCATGTTTTTAATGAATAGATGTATCTCCTCGAATTTTGTAAGGTTTTGATGTAAAATCAACTAGCAACCGATAGAGAATTGACAGGTCACCAGCCCGGCATCACCGGGCTTTACAGCCCACTCGATTTTTCTAAAAATCATTGGGTAGTGTCTAACTTCCCACGGCGACCTGGAAAGCTATAAATTGGTCAGTCGCCCCTCTGATTTGTGACCATACTCTCACTGAATTAGCATTCTGCAGGTGTGAGGGCGCTTTTCTTGCATTGCGGCTGATATGTCAAACATTAGATTAGATGGATCCTAGCATCATAGCTATGTAAACATTAACTTTGTGGGGACGATGGGCTTGTACAGAGCCTAGTTTATCTCACACACAGAAACAATTTTCTTCATTTTTACCAGTCAAACTGTGTAATTAATTTGAGAGAGCATGTGGTTAGCTCTATAACCTCAGTTTAAAAGTTAAAATTTTAACATATTCTCTGGGCTTCTGTAGAGGCCAGTTGTCTCCAAGTGTGAGATGTACTGGACTTCTATACAAGCCCATAATCCCCATGGGGTTAACAACAGCATACCACCAAATCTCATACCAAAGCCATGTTCTTCCAAATGGTATTATATTGCCTATTACACCCATTGCCTCCAAGTGTTTTATTATACGTAAGTGTTGAAACTGTGCAATTTGTATTGTGACGTATCAATTATGATACAGCAGTCATTTCAATCATGTATATTTCTTATCTACATTGTATGTAAAAGTAAAGGTAAAGGTGTAGATTTATAGTCTTGTATAACTGCATAAATGCTGTATCAAATTACTTCCTGATCATTGGACCCATGTCAAGCCTGCCCAATGTGCACCACCTTCGCTCCCTGAGGAGTATTCATCACCCGGCTGCCTGTTAGGCGCTCAGGAGCTAATTCATGCACAAATGGCTTACAAGTGTACATTCCTTTGGATAAAATATTTATCTTTGCTGCATATACCCTATCTTTGTTATGATGGTATGTTTTTATTCAGTACTCGCTAGAGTGTACCACTACTTGGTGTGTAAGTGTAGAATTGTGGGGCTCAAACAAGATCAACAATTTGTTGTTATGTGTTATGCAGCTATATGTAATCATCATTTCAGTAAAGACGAAAAAAATATTGATCTACAGTGGAACCTCGATATAAAGAGGTTGGATATAACAAAATCCTGTTATAACAAGGTAAATTTGCAGGTACCAACTCTTTATGTTTCTTTGTTTTGTACCGATATAGTGAGAAACCTGATATAACAAGGTAATTGCCATGGTTTTTAGGTCCTCGTTATAACCAGGTTCCACTGTACTACATTTATGTGCATAGTGAAAACACTCTTCAATGAAAACAAAATATGTTGTATTTTTAAATGTTGTAATATATTGTCTAAATGTAAGTGAATTTTAATCGCATACATGTATGTCACATGTCTTTAACATAATACCATACCATGTCAATTTGTGTTAAATATTTATCATATGCTGTCAATATTTCATGATTTTTGTAATCATGCCATTCCATCAGTACATCAGTGCATGGAATAAATATAAAAAGAAATAAGAATGAACTTGCCTTTCATTTCGACTTTGAGTCATCTTGATAGATAATAGATTTTGTAGCATTCAAGAAATGTGTGCATTATGCAACGAAGAGAATATACCTGTTACATTTATGCAGATATCTGTATATTGTTATGCATGAATTTAGTGATAAATTGAAATACAGGGTGTTAATAAGGGGCTGTGGCTTGTCTAGATTTTTTTTTCCCTGGGGAAGAGGGATGCATGGGATATCACTTTTTGTTCAAGGGGCCACAGTTCTAACATTGCCAAGTAAGTCTAGTTGGGAGGGGGGGGGGGCTAGAGTATCTCAGTCCCTTTTCACTTTTTTTTGGGGGGGGGGGGATTGTGGAAATTTGTACAGAATTTACGCGGGGTAGAAATGATTTTGGGGATCTTGGTACCATATCACGTTGCCTTTTTTCTACTCTGGGCGCAATCAGTAGGCTAAGCCCACTTGTAACCAAATTTGGATGGTAGATACCAAATAGGAACATCATTTATTTTATTATTTATTTTGCAGTTTTATTTATATCATGGGGCGCTTGTCAATGTTGTACACCAAACTGCTTTTCGCGAAGGGCCCGCCATTCATTGAATATTAAAACAACGTATAAAAACTATAGATATATCACATTACACATTAATATTCGACATTTCTCTATATTGGGTTCAAAAGTCACAACGATGTAGGTTAAGGTCAAATAAATAAATGTTACATAATAGCGGCAGCCACATGTGTTATTCGCCTTGTTATAAATCTTGCTGCCTAGCATTAAGTTTTGCAAAACCAGTGCCTCTCACATTATTAGTTACACACTTAAACTTAGATTAACATGGCAAATGTGGTGTAGTTAAACAAATTTCATGAAAAACCATAACTTTTAACAAAGAGGGTCTGTAGCCATTATTGTCCCCCCCCCCAAAAAAAAAAAAATAAAAAATAAAAAAAAAATAAAAAAATAAAATAAAATAAATAAATAAATAAATAAATAAATAAATAAAAAAAATTAGTCATTGAAGCATGATTGATGTACCATGTAACATTGTACAGTAGTCTCGATGTGCCAATTTCAAGTGCTGAAATAAGCAAGAAAAAGTAGATTTCCTCATGACTTTACAGCAGAGATGGTATTTCTGAGCCCAAGTATACATGTACATGCTGTTGGGGTGAAAATAGAACCAAAACTATAGGCTCTATCTCAATTTCTTTTGCAAGTGTATTCTTGCTGTTGGGAAGCCAGATTCTGTTCTGGCCAAATCTCAAGGTTTTTTTTTTGGGGGGGGAGGGGAGGGGTTCTCAATAGATGAACCCACAGTGACAAGATAAAGAGAGGATAATCCTGTTAGTTTCAGTGTTAGAGCAGCCATGTTTTTGGGACTTTCGTGAACTTTCAATATTTTTGAGACACAAGGCTTTTGTCTTCTCAGCGACGATTATATATTCCTGGGTACATCATCCAATTATAATAAACTTCCACCAAAACTTTAAATGCAGCTGTTTATATGTAGAGAACTAATAAAAGAATTTTAAAAATTAGAACATGTATTTAAAGAAACAATTTATGCAATGAAATAGTTTAGCTGGTTTAGGTGATTTCGGGTAGACTAAAACAAATTACAGCTGACCAGTGGTGCAGTTAGTGGAAAGTATGAAAATGCAATGATATTCAGTCATATCACTGGAGATTGTGCAGCATGGTGACTGAGGCTTTGAATGACAATGTAATTATTACTTTTACACTGAGTAAGTTGTCAAATCTGAAACTGTGTAACAACTCTAATTTGTGTGTATCCACAACTTAATCTAATGTACATGTATTTATATGTTGCCGTAAAATTCCCCAGTACTACACTACCACTCATTTGTTAGGCAGTGAATGAGTATTATGACTTGTCACAATGATACTCTTACATACATGTCGCAAACTAAGTCACAAAAAGTTGGTATAAAATAGCCTCTACGGAGCATTCAAATTAGACACCAGAATGCTGAAATATCTAACATGCAATGCTAGAACTTGTTATCTTTCATGCTAATCACCTAGTTTTCCATTTTGTAAAATATTTTGCAAATTTATAGAGTATCAAAGTAAGATGTCACTCTGGTTCACAAATATAAGAGGACAATGGGTGATTTCAAGTTCGGTGTTGAAATCTGGTGTTGGTGTTGTAAGAACACTAACACGGGCTACAACACCGTACTAGAAGTCAGACCCGGTGTCGAGGTTGACCTGAAAAATTGTGACGTACATGTACTTCCTGTAGTTCGTGTTGACGCTGGTGTTGAATATTGTCTGCTGAACCGAGTACTGTGGTTGGTGTTTGTGATTTACTTGTAATTTTCCCATACATCAATACTAAACCCTAGGGTTTAGGAAATTCGTGAGTTCAAGTTCGGTGTTGTTGTTGGTGTTGGTCTTTTTATTGGCAGAGCTAACGTGTGTGTGTGTGTGTGTGTTGGCTATAGAGAAGCTTCACCGTGTGACGCAAACCGTTGAAAGTACCCGTAATTTGCCAAACTGATATTAAACTTCCACATAGGAATTTAGGAAAGTAACTTGCCTTCCAGATTCATACAAGTTTTTTGGCTGGTAGTATTGATTTGGCGTCATTTATGTAACATTTGTCCAAAAATTTCAGCCATCGGCGTAACTTTTAGCTAAACGCCACGAATCGCGCGTGACGTCACTCGGTGTTAGGTTTGATCGTTTGCTTAAACCGAGCTCAGTGTTGGAGCTCGGTGTAGCAATTTGATTCCTCAACACCAACACCAACACCGAACTTGAAATCACCCAATGGGGTAACTACATATAGGTGCAGTGCGTCGCAGCGGTCTGCAGTTGCACCGAGTTATGTTTTGTCTACTGTCCCCACACATTTCTGACACAGTTTGACGTTGTTACTTCTACTCTCTCTATGGCATTCATGGTAACGAGTCGTGTATGATCTTCATCCCTTAAATATGTTGAAATATATCTTTACCTCTTTGTGATTTATGTATATGTACACTACATAACTGGTGTATATCGCTGTGTGGTATTTCAATTATAAGTGGACATTCTTTTGGTATTAATGTTGCATGATAAACTAACTACTGTATGACCAATTATGCATAGTCAATTTATCCCGTGAATGTGATATTGACAAGTGTTGTATTCCTGTTACGTAGACATTGTAGTAATAGACCGTTACCTTTGTTTAAAAAAATATTGCATAAAATTTGAATATGGTAGTAAATGGGTATTCATTTAAAAGCCAAAGAGAATTTTGGTTTACTATCAATTGGTGGGTGGGTACTGGGGAAATTTTTTATTTTTTGTTTATTTTTTTGTCCTGCAAGTATGTTATCAGAACATCAAAATAACTAGTATTTGTTCATCTTTTTGTAGACCTGTCATTAACTGTTACAACAAACACGAAACAATTTGAATGGAAAAAAAAGATTAATTTTGCAGAAGTCAAAATCATTCAGACCTAGCAAAGGATTCAACATAGCAATTTTCAACTTACAACTGCATGTGATGTCAGAAAGTATTTACATGTATGTTTCCAAAGTGGTTCTGAAAAGTCACTTCCACTAATCCAAACTTTGACTTATGTGACTTTGACTTACGTAAACTTAATTGTACAAGAATATGGTCACATTTAGTAGAAAACACAGAAAATGCATAAATAAGAGAAACAAACACTCAGGTCTTCAATAATAAAACACAATATTATTTTAATTTATCGGACGGAATATATGTGTAATTTATGTATACATTAAAGGAATGTAAACAGAAAATTCTGAAGATGTTAAAACAAGGTTCTCATCAGGTTGAAGTTATGATGTAATAAATGCATCATATTACACAATGTACAATAGAAAGGCACATCCAAAATAGGCTCTAACATTCCAGACATACCATAGTGCATATTTCAATCCAGTGTACTTGCATGTAAAGGTAATGTACAGGTAATACGTGGCATCCACATTCATTAGTGATACAGTGTATAATTATGCAATGTGATCGATATAAAGTATGTGTATGTAATGTCACTGGTATGCTCAATTTCTGTAGTATTTGTGAAACTTTTATAATTGAAATATATTATATACTATAAATTCTCATTTGCTGGTTTTGTTATTCTGTATTAGCACATAAATATCATTAACATATTCAATATTTTTAAGCATATATACACACCTTAAATGTACAGATATTGATAGAGTACAATGATGGGAGTATTTTCAAGAAGTAAAAGATGATGCATGGTGCATTCAACAATGCACAGCAAAATTGAATGACATGTAACAACTTTAGCCAAAATATATTCCTGTATTTCTTTATAGCTTGAAGGGGGGGATTATTCACCCACTGGTTAAGGCATACATGGTCCACAATATTCAGTTCAGCACAGTTTTTCATGTCGTCACATAGTCAAGAGTATTTAAGGGTCTTCCTCCTGATAAACCTACCAGATAATTGTATGTGCAAACACATTCTTTTTGTAGTTTAACCCTGGGCAACGGGTTGTACAGAAGCCCAGTACATCTCACACCCAGACACGATTTTCTTCACTTATACAGGTCATAATGTGTACTTAATGCAACAGAGCTATTTGTAGGCAATATAAGCTCAGTTTTAGTGAAAAGGTTACATATTTTCTGGGGTTCTGTGGAAGCCAGTTGTCTGTGGATTTGCCACATGCTGGGCTTCTCTACAAGCCTGTCGTCCACAAGGGGTTCAAATTTGACTGATAGAGGCCTTTTAAACCCTTCATACAATTAAAATGACATGCATTTTTGTAGTTGGATGGTGTAGTTACAATGTCGCCACAGCCAGTTGCATACTGCAAAGAAATTGAACCATGAAAACACAACATTGCATTATACCCAATCTTAGAAATATTCAGACGTTGAATGAATACATTCAGGCAGAGTTCACAGACTTTCATCAAAACTTTATTCAACCAATCGATTCCCAGTCTACTTTACTCCCTCAAATTTAAAGCTAGAGGCTAACAATAACCACAGTTTAATAAAATTGTGAGCTACATGTACATAATCTTCCATGCTGTAAGTGTCTTTGATAAGGTCTAAAAATGAAGCCCTGAAAAAAAGAAAAATTCAAATGATTATTTAGTGCTTTAACAAAGTGAAAATCTATGAGTACTCGGGTTGAGCAGATACACCATGCCCATTTCCTCCAGTAGAAGACTGTGTGTAGAGCTAGGCTATGTTATACTCCACTCCAGTGGAAATTCATGGGTGATGTTCATTCATGCATATCTTGCCAGTGGCAGCATAACTTTCCAAACTTTTGCATTCTAGGTGTTCATTTGTCCATTTAAGCACTACTATGTAGCTCAGATATCACAGTTTGACTTTTTTTTTTTAATTGAAGTTCCACACTGTTAGCCTAGGTCTTAATGCAGCAAGTGACACCAGTTCCTGAGAAGCAATGGCTTAACTAGCCAAACTTCTCTGCTAAATAGAATATTAGAGTGAGTCATTAATCCCTGTCATGGTTGGAAAGATGATTGATTTATTGATTTACAGGTTTGTTCTAACTTAACAGTGTCTCTATTTCTGACAGCCAAATGTGTATTTAGAACTGATATTGTCAGTCAGATGGGAAGAGACCCTAGATCAGTGTTTATGGACTGTCATCGGGAGACAAAGGGGTGAAGGATTGATGACCTCGGAGCAAGAGGGATACAAGGACTGGGGATGGGTGAACAGTTATGAGCCAGGGAGAAAAAAGAAGGGGGTGGGGTGATGACAGATGGGTGGGGAACAGGGGGTAAAGGGTGGAGAGGGGGGAAACGGGTCTTACACACAAATCATAGTGGACAATTTACAATTATGTATTAGATTGGGAATGAAATGGTACAACATAAAATAGTGGGATTTGACCTATATTTGGATGCATGTATGGCTGGGGGTGGGGATGGGAGTGGGTAGGGGAGATAAGACAAGGAAAGAAGGTAAAACAACGGCAATAAGATTTTTCAGGGATTGAGGGAGGGGTTAGGCTCAGCATAGGATAGAATAGCACAACACTTTCTGTATTAAAACTATACTGCCTAGCACAGCTGATCAATACTTGATGGTATGAACTTGTTCTCAGCAAACTCATGCCTAAACACACTGACAGTCATATTGGTTCCATGGTTTTGCCCTCATATGGTCTGGTAACTGTGGTATCCACATGCTCTTTCCATTTGAAATGGTGGTGAGCTGGGCTTCACGTTGGGGTGTAAGTACACATCCCAAGGTGTCCATGAATCCATTAGTGGTACAACTGTTCTTTATGTAGATGCGTTAGTGGTACCATTTATCAGTGAACCACAAGCCCCCCCCCCCCAAAAAAACTGTAATGTTTTTGGAAAATAAGATGATATTTACTCCATTCACAGTTATCAAGGTTATGTCCATAAGTCTAGTTATGTTCACTGCTGGTACATCTCACTCCACACGGTGCAGTGCGTGGTACAGTCACCTAGTTGTGGCCATTCATGGTGGACCGAGCGCCATGGGGTGTCTGTGGAACCGGAGGTTGAGTCGGGGGTAAGATATGACCACCCTTGCGGGACAGGAGACCAATCTCTTCTTTCAGGGCTTCGATCTCTTGGGCTTGGAGCTGAAATGATATAGAAAGTACATGGTTGTGTAAATGACTGTTTGTGCAGCTGACAACACAGCTCAAAATATACATGACCCAGTAAATTAGGAACAAATAATACTTAAAATAATAAAGAAGTATGAAAATATCTTTATCTATTACCACTATTTTTGTAATAAGCAAGAGTATCAAAATTATACATTCAACAAGTGAGTCACTGCAGACATTAATTTATCACATATAAGTAAGGCAATACAAATCACTGATCTCATTAGAGTGCAAGAAAACATTGGGATTGTTTTTAGGGTGGAACATGACCTGAAGATTCTGAAGCGGAAAAACTACCCCGTGCCCACACATCTTTGAAGGCAAGGAATATAACGACACCTATCCTGTAGCTACAAAAGTGAATATTGGTTTAGCTCTGGTTCTGCTTACAGTATGTATACACTATTATCTAAATGTAGATTTTAAGCACAACCAGTGGCATAAACATGTACATGTAACTAGTGAATTTACAATCTGCAATGATATGATTCATCCCTACATGTATGACACAGTGAGTTTTAAGGAAAGACAACTCCTCCAATCTGTGTGTAACAAATTTTCAACATCCTTAATAGAATCCTAACCGTAAATTGCATGTGTATTACATCATCACTCTCATCCAGTGTCATTTTCAGATTGTTTATCACTCTTATCACATCACAGGATAAACCAGGAATTTGTAACACTTTTTTATAACTCCTAAAAAGATTTAATGGTTATTCCTTGTTAGACATCAATTACATGTACAACCTGAATTTAAGTGTGTCACAGTACATCTCATCTGTCATTGAAACATTTTTGATAAATCTTTTGAAAATCTACATCGTTCTAGTAATACTGAATCATTGTTGCAGCAGAGTATATGGATTATATTCATGATATAATTCATCATGATTTAGGATTAAGCACCAATCTGTCGTGTCAATGACTTGCTTTATTCATCATCTAACACAGCATAATGCTCACTAGATTCTGCATTATTTAAGTACTTACAAGGAGTGTATTTCCCCTACATGTACTTATCCTAAGTGACATTCAAGGTTAATCAAGTTTTGACAAGTAAAAATACAGATCGTCACACATACGCTATAAGATACTCTCTAGATGTCAATGGCCTTATGCATATTGAAATTGGAAAAAGAGAAAGATTTACTCGAACATTATTTTAACTTGAAATATTTACTTAACAGTTGTTGGAGAGCCAAGTTTAGTCCTATATGATGATTTAATTTAATTTAATTTAACAAGAAAGTTTGCCATTATTATTAAATGAATGAAAGAGATTATTCAGAGAGCGGAAATGTAATGTAATATATTTTTATCAGCAGTTGCAATCTTAAAATACAGAGTGCGGCAGATGAAAAATATATATATTACATCACAAAGTTTGCCATCCCCTTCTTTAAAATTAATCCTGTTAGTTGTATCCACCCTTCTACATCCCTAATATTTACTTACAGTGAGTAAACCACTTTGCAGGCCAATTAACACTACAGTCTGTATAAAACTTTAATGAAAACATACTGCATTTCTCGATTACTGATATCAGGACATGTGTAAATTGGATTGACAAAATGTAGTAAAATGTTTTTCTAGGATTATACCTTGGAACCCCCAACTATGTGGGTGGCATTGCATGACTCACACTAGTGAATATCACATGATAACTGTCATCGATTTCTCAAGACACAATTGTTACCACTTGTGCAAGTTTCTGTTCCTTCTTGTACTAGTCACTCAAATTCCAAGGTTGCATGTTCAATACTCTGGGCATTTTTAGCATACCAGTACAACATCTTTAAATTCGAGATAATTTTGTTAAAGGTTAGTGACATGATTGGGAACACTTGAAAATGCCGCAAGAACCAAATGAGTTGAAATATATACCAATTATACACTAGCAGGAGTGGATATCCCACCTGGGAGGATTTGTCTGTAATTTGTTTACTTAAGGAGAATCAAGCATAAACATAGGAGTATCTTAATTTTATCCGTAGACGATAAAAATAAGCCCCATAGAGAGCCACACAGCAGGTTTCCGTGCTACGAGTGATATTGAAATTGTTTATTTTAGAATGAGTCAACGTTTGACTACAAGATTTTCACAGGAGAATTCTTGCATAGTTTACTTGATTCTAGAGTAGTTTCAGCCCAAGTTGAGGACT
>JZLH01S0064857.1:3236-23244 GCA_001188425.1 Eucidaris tribuloides | reverse complement strand
GTAGTAAAATGATTTTCCAGGATAATACCTTGGAACCCTCAAGTATGTGGGTGGCATTGCATGACTCACACTAGTGAATATCACATGATAACTGTCATCGATTTCTCAAGACACAATTGTTACCACTTGTGCAAGTTTCTGTTCCTTCTTGTACTAGTCACTCAAATTCCAAGGTCGCATGTTCAATACTCTGGGCATTTTTAGCATACCAGTACATTATGTACATATCAGGAAATATACATCTTTAAATTCGAGATAATTTTGTTAAAGGTTAGTGACATGATTGGGAACACTTGAAAATGCCGCAAGAACCAAATGAGTTGAAATATATACCAATTATACACTAGCAGGAGTGGATATCCCACCTGGGAGGATTTGTCTGTAATTTGTTTACTTAAGGAGAATCAAGCATAAACATAGGAGTATCTTAATTTTATCCGGAGACGATAAAAATAAGCCCCATAGAGAGCCACACAGCAGGTTTCCGTGCTACGAGTGATATTGAAATTGTTTATTTTAGAATGAGTCAACATTTGACTACAAGATTTTCACAGGAGAATTCTTGCATAGTTTACTTGATTCTAGAGTAGTTTCAGCCCAAGTTGAGGACTACCCCCAATCATGTCATTTACCTTTAAGGACCAACCCCTTCCACCTCTTCCCTCATGTACCATATACCCCTCTCTCAATGGTTCCTCTACATATACTAAATCATTACTACTTCTACTAAAAGCAAAATGCAAGTTTTAGGACGTTTGTTCTGGAGACAGTAGCTCCCAAGATTTCACCAATGCTACAGCTAACCCTAACCCTTTATATGCAAACAGCAACCCCCCCCCCAAAAAAAAAAAATAGGTATTACTAACCCTAACCTTTTAGTCATCACAGATATTACCACCAAAGGCAATTGTTTATGGAGGAAATGTTGGATTACCAGTGTGTAACATTTCAGATGAAAAAGTGCACAAAATTTAAATCATCTCTAAGGTGAAGCTCAAAAGGTTTTAATGTTTTATACTGGATTTCCTGGTCAAACACTACCTCTGAAGGTGCAGATTTGTTCAAGAGTACCGCATGATCTGCTTGAATTTGGGTGGTATTACTCAAGAACTAGACTAAAACATCTAAATTCTACATAAAGCATATGTCAAGATAAGTCAAACTAATTTGACAAATATCACTTTGACCTTGGAGAGTCATGTAAACATGGTAAACATGTCAGCTTTGCTTGCATCTTCATTTATTTGAAAATGCTTTGGTAGGAATATGATTACATATTTAGTGCATCCAAACTTAAAGGTGTAGGCTAACATTTACCACAGTTAAAAAAATCTGAGCTACATGATTCCCCATGCTACCATTGTCTTTGATAAGGTCTAAAAATGACGCCCTGAAAAATTTGTATTTCAAAATGATTATTTAGTGCTTTAGAAAAGTGAAAATCGTAAGTTGATCGGATTCACCTGCCCATTTTCTCCCATACACTTACTGTGTGTACACCTATGCTATTTAAACTCGCCCCGAGTTTTAATTGTTTATTCATGCATAACTTGCCATTGGCAGTGTAACTTTCCAAAGTTTTTTATTCTAGGGTGTTTATTTGTCCATATGAACACTACTATGTAGTTCAGATATCAAAATTTTGACAATTTTTAAAATTGAAGCTCCACAATGTTAGCCTATCACTTTAATTAAAATGCTATTTCAGGCAGAGTATATCATCAACAACTACTGTACAAAATCTGAAAGTTAGATTATACTAAGAGAGCTCCAATAGTTTTAAGATGAAAGAAGAGATTCCATCCTGGTGATATAGTTTATATTGTGGTTATACCAGTTTCTTGATTGGTACATATAGAAGGGTGTGTAAGAGATCCACCCATGGATTTGAAACTGGATACTACCTAAAGCTGTCATTTCCTCTCCTTGCCCTAATTGTTGAACCACTTTGAGATCACTGAAGCCTACGGGGCATCTGGGACAAAACTTTCAAAGCGTGTCTCAAGTACTATTTATAGAGATATTTATATATTTTTATGATAAATAAAATCAAGACCATTATTGGCATTTACGAATTATTGTATTGTGACAAAGCAACCATTTTCAGTAATATCACTATGATGAGGAGGCTCATTTTATTATTATACTTATGCTGATTAAGGATTTTTTTCAAGTCTTTGATGATATTGTCAGTATGTTTACGATTTTTGATGATCAATTTACAATTTTGATTGCTACTACTTATTTCTGTATCTAAAACTTAGTAATTGTAGAGTGAGCAAAATCATAACAAATATAATTGTCTTTATTAGTACCATCCCATCCCATTCTTACTTTTTCTCTAAGTAGTATTCCCCAAATCTGTATCTCCAGAGTTCTTATGCACTCTCTCCGAGTGAAACAGTATGTTGATACAAAGGCAATGGTTACTCTTGAAAGAAGATACTGTGTAAATCACTATCATTATTTAGCATTTCCTGTGCCTACTTTGTAATTCTAGGAGTATGCTAGGCTACCGGAAAGCCATATAACGGGTAACACATTTACATTTCATATGACATGATGAAAGCTGTGAATATATACAAAACATTCTATCCAATTCTGGCTGTAAATGATTAGGCTCAAGTCAAGTGAGCACAAGGGCATATCTCAGACAAAAAGTTTTGTTTGCACATTAGACAACCAAGTAAACTACAGTTATTTCAAAATATGTTTATTAAGATGAGGTTGACGTGCAAGTATCTCAATACAATCCAAACATTCAATAACATTGAGAAGCAAAATGATCCCAAAGTATTTTGCAAAAAGAAAAAAAAAGTTTACGGAAGAGACTGTTTGAAATTTTCTAGCATTCTTTTAATCAATCTTCAATTTAAAATCAGACACATAATATTTGTCAAAGCAGTACATTTTTAGCAAATGTTTTGTAAGATCTACGAGACTTGGCAGCTGTGGACTTTTATTGTGTACTAATAAATGAAAGAGCTCCCCAAACTGGCATGCCTGTTGTAAACATTGTCAGTTTAAGTTTTTATCAAAGTTTTTCAATCTACAGCAATATAACATGACATGTCTGTGTCGGCTTACCTGTACAAGCTGGATCAGTCGCTTTTTCTCAACGACATCTGCCTTTCTGCTGCCCTGGAATTCTCCACCCTTGAAATTCAAGCAAAACACAAACAGGCAAAATGAGTTACACATCAGTTGAAGGAAAGCTAGAAATTGTTAAATGCCAGTAAATTTATGTCCACCGTTATCATCCATAAATGTATACACTTGTAGTTTCATCTTAAAGAATAACTTACATTTTTTATCACAATTTGGATTAGTTGTCACGTATTTGCTTTTCAAACACTTATCTAAATCAATTTTAAAGAAATGATTAGTTTAATTTTAATCTTAATTTCTACACGAAATCCAAACCCACTTATAAAACAAGAATTATTTCTTTCTATCCAAAACTTTCTAAGACTTGGAATTTTGACTGACACGCTTAGGGCGCAAACTGGTATTATGACAACTCTTAGAATTTCTGGCATGACATACAAGATTATCCACAACCTGATGCCTCAACTGGTAATTGAAAAAAAAAGAAGGACAGGCTTTTCATACTATAACAGAAATAATTCAACAAAGAGATCACCTCTAAATTATCATTGAACACTTTCATACAAATTTTCAGAAAAACATTTTAAACACGTAGATCAAACAATTTACAGAGAAACATACCAAGAAGTTTAGAAATAAATATAAAACTGGAACAAGTATCACATACAAACTGAAACAAGCCAAGAATAGAATAATATTAATTTGAGTGATAAATCAATTCCAATATTACATTACATATTACAATACTACAAGCATGGTCTAATATTTTTTTCCCCTTTTTTTTTCACGGGATACATCAAACTTTTCAACCATGCCCATGCCTTTCTCTAGAATGATAAAGTTATATTTCATTAAGCATTTCTATCAACATAACTGTGATTATGTTCAATCCGTAACAGCAACCAATTACTCAAGTATTAAGTAACAGCTTTAGACAGAGGTCATCCATAATCTCCCATTGCTGTTAGATTTGATGTTGAATTTCATTTCTGATAAATTCCTGAAATACTATCAGCGCCAACGAGAATTATATGCTGTGACTAAACTATTTTGTAAATACCACTCTGCATGGTTTATGCAGTATGATCAAAGTGGTATTTCCTGCATGGCATTATATTTTCGAAGTTGTGTGATAGACGCACAGGCATGAGTGGAATGCCCAACACTGTATGTTTGCGTAATTAGGAAAACATATGTCTCAGATGGAATTTACGTCAAATTAACCTTATTAATACCCAAATGTGGATGACAGGGAGGAAAAGGTTGGGGAGGAGAACAAGGAATATGAGGGGAGGGAGGGGGAGAAAAAGAGGAGAGCAAGAGAAGAAGAATGGTATCACAAAGAGGGCAACAGGAGGAAAGAGTACAAAAGAGGCAGAGGAGTTCTTGTTTTGTATCGTTATTGTCATTGTCATTATCATTAGTATTATTATCATCATCATTATAAGTAGTGGTAGTAGTAGTACACTGTAGGAGTAGTAGTTGTGGTAGTAGTAGTACACTGTAGGAGTAGTAGTTGTGGTAGTAGTAGTACACTGTAGGAGTAGTAGTTGTGGTAGTAGTAGTACACTGTAGGAGTAGTAGTTGTGGTAGTAGTAGTAGTAGTAGTAGTAGTAGTAGTAGTACAGTGTGTCTACAAAAAAATTGTGCAAGTGAAAACCGCCCTCTTTGGCAATTACAAAATACTCATGTGACATGATGCGTACGTCAACGTGACGTGCATAGTCTTAGCTTTCAAATACCGTTACTTTTGTTTAATTTGCTTGTCTTAATCTTGAGGTATATTAATTTAAATAAGAAAAGGTAAAATCGCGATTGTGCCACTTTTACTACAGCCCCGAGTAAAAGTGACACTATTGTGATTCCACCCTTTTGTTGTTGACAACATATCTCGAGATTAAAACAAGCAAATTGAACAGAACAAATGGCATTTGAAAGCTAAGACTTTGCCCTTGACGGTGATGTAAGCATAATATCACCACAGTATTTTCTAATTGCCGAAGAGTGCGCTTTTTACTTGCAGAATTTTTTGAGACATGCTGCAGCACGTCACAAAAAATTGTTCAAGTGAAAAGCACCCTCTTTGATAGTTAGAAAATACTGCTGTGACATGTGTTTACGTCAACATTAAGGGCAAAGTCTTAGCTTTCAAATGCTGTTTTTTCTGTTCAATTTGCTTGTTTTGATCTCGAGATATCTTGTAAACAACAAAACGGTGGAATCACAACTGTGTCACTCTTACGGGAAGAGGGCCTGATGCTATATTGACTGTAGTAAAAGTGGCACATTTGTGATTTTACATTTTCGTTGTTAACTGAACATAATTAGGATTGAAACAAGCAAACTGAACAGAACGGCATTTGAAAGCCAAGACTATGTCCTTGATGGTGATGTAAGCATGACGTCACCAAACGTTTTTCTTATTACCTAAGAGGGCGCTTTTGACTTGCACAATTATTTTTGAGAAACACTGTAGTGGTGGTAGTAGTACACTGTAGGAGTAGTAGTGGTGGTAGTAGTACACTGTAGGAGTAGTAGTGGTGGTAGTAGTACACTGTAGGAGTAGTAGTGGTGGTAGTAGTACACTGTAGGAGTAGTAGTGGTGGTAGTAGTACACTGTAGGAGTAGTGGTGGTAGTAGTACACTGTAGGAGTAGTAGTGGTGGTAGTAGTATTAGATATTGTGGTAGTTTTTACAGTAGTAGTAGTGGTAGTAGCAGCAGTAGTAGTAGTAGCAGCAGTACTAACAGCAGTATTAGTATTAGTAATAGAAGTAGTCGTAGTAGCAGCAGTAGTATTAGCAGCAGTAGCAGTACTAGTAGTAGTAACAGTAATAGAAGTAGTAGTAGTAGTAGTAGTAGTAAACAGTAGTAGTAGAACCCTCAAGACAAAGTACATCAATCAATGTAGATTAGCAGAAAATGGGAATGTATCATTGAAGTACCTTCATGTAAAACTCAATTGCACACAAAAATAATAATATTAGTAAATTAGTTAACATGAAAACAGAAAGAAAAGATACCATAAAGAAAATAACATCAACAGTTAGAATCAAAAATATTTACCGACTTCTGTCCCGTCTGGCAAGCAATTATTAATAAAACAAATAAATGAAATGATGAAGTTTATGAATGAAAATGGATGAAAATGGTTCAGAATGCATTATGATCTGATAATGTATGCAATTGGTTTCAAGTATGCGAGTACAGACTAAGATTAAAAAAAAGAAAAAAAATATGATCCCCCTGCAATTATAGATGATAAATTAACATTTTATTTCAAGTTAAGAAAGTGGAAAATTTACTATAATGTGCAAAAGTGTAGTGATATCGTGTTTAAAACAGGTAAGAATTTAGTAGAAAACAAGATTTTATATTTGATATTTTTTATTTTGCTGCTACAGCTATTGGGATTATTGCTTTATGTTTCATTGATTGAAAGAAGTAATAGATAACATAATACAGGAAACAACATGCTTCAATTTTTTTACTTGATTATACTCCAAAGTACTAATGAAATACAGACATACAGAAACCATTTTTATAAATGGCAACTTAATTTTTTTGTGTGTATTAAAACATTGGCATGGTAACAGAAGCTGCATTCTTTAGAGAATACATAAAGCTAATTTTAGAAAGAAACACAAATATATGCACAGTGAAAAAGCCTGAAAGATTCTGATAAGACATTAAGTGACAAAACTTAAATCTGAAACAATGATTCCACTGAAATTTCACTGTGAAAAGGATAAAGAGGCAGATAGATAATTCATTAAGTAATATAATCTTCCCAATGAAAATTTGGAAAAGAACATGGAAATATAGATTCTAACAAAGAGCGAAACAGTAAGAAGGAAGCAAACATAGAATGTGTTATTATGAGATATAATGATGAAAAAAAAAACACATTGAACCATGGGCATGCACGAAGAACTACCTGAACATTTAATTCAACTTTAACATAATGATAACTTTTTCACATATCACCTAGCAATTAATTCTGGAAGTAATTTCAAGAAATATGGTAATGGCAACATTTCTGCGGCAGCAAACACGGAAGCAACAATGAACAAGTCCACAAATGTGGCATCTAAACTCAACATCCTGTTTGCAACAGTAAACAAATCCTTGCAACAACAAAACTTTCTAGAACATCATCAAAGAGTTTGGTTTCTGAAGTCAAACTCCTGAAACTAACATATACACATCTCACCTGAGCTGAAGGGTCATCTAGATCATATTTATTCTTTACAAGTAGATAGACGAAAGTCACAGGATTAGTGTTAGAGATGAAGGACAAGGAAATTATCTACCATGTTGACTAAATGCTATTTTATACTAAAATTCTTGAACAGCGTAAGAGTTTTAATCTGTTCAAATTATATGAGATATTTCAATTACTTCTGTTTTCGAGATGTTTGCCAAACATGCAATCAAAACTACAATTACACAAACTGAGTTTGAAATTATAATAATGTAGAAATCAGTAATATTACTTTAGTTAATTCAATACTATCCTTACAGGGGTTTTGCAGAAGATGAAGTTGATGTTAGTATAAAATGATTTTTTTTTTATATATATAATATGGAATGACATTATGGAAATTACTGTTTGCTGCAATATGTGAATGCTAGTTTTCGATGGAATTGGATGTGACCATTAAATGAATGAGAATGCAGGTTTATGTGGAAGTAAACTGGACACGCTCTGTTGAAAGGAATAAGTAGGGACTTTTTGATTGTTTTGTCAACCAGGTAGACTGCCCTGTTATGACACTACACAGATAGCCGCATGTATGCAAAGTGCATGCCTCACATCATCTCTCTCAAGTGCATTTCCAGCGAAGAAGACTTCGATTGGACGACCTGATATTATTCTCTCAGCAAATGGAGACAATGTGTGGAGGGTGTACACAGCTATAATGATAATATCATCACATTGCAGTCCACAAAATCCATGTAACAATCATCAAAACCCCTATGTTAGCATCATGGTTACATATGTATACAGTACTGTAAACATGGAATATTTCATTGTACGAAAAGTTCAGCACATATCACGCTTGCCAATGATAGAGGAAAAACAAACTAACAAACAACCAAAAAAACATGCAAATATTTTTGCAAATTTAACTTTCTGTTTGGTGTTTGAACTTGGTTTGAGCAGTGTGTGCATGCTCAGAGAGCTGCCCTGGCAATGTTGTGCTGAGTGTGGTTGATTGGTCTGTGCATAGGTTGTCCGTGATTAAAGACACAGAAAATTTTATCAAATTCTATGAGCGCAAAAAATTCATCCCGCAAATATTTCCATTTTTACAGCATAGCAAAGATAAGATGGTGGTGATGAAAGCATTAATATAATACTGTACATATGGTGTGAAATTTAATGACCATAATTGGTACCCCACATGATAATTTGTGTGGTAATAATTCACATTATGGAAATGTGATAGAATTTTTTTCTTGACAAATCATCGGCTGAGAGCCAGAAGGGTGCTTTTGCTATACATTTTGTACTTGCTATACATTTTGTACAGCTATTATAGCCCCCTTCTGGTTGTAAGCCGACAAAATGTTTCAAACTTATGACCACAAAAGGAAGATGCTGCTCTACCTAACAGAGCTTTCCATTTTGATGTGAAGCCACATGGGATAGTTTATTTGGTTGCCAGGGTTGGCAAAGTCCTGAGGAACCGGTTCCGTAGAAAATGTCCAGTCCCCTCAGACTTCATAATAGAGCAGTCCATTTCAAAGTGAAAGCCCTACATATGGAATAGTTCATTTGGCTCCCAGGGGTGCCAAGGTTAGGATTAGTGAGTCTTACCAGACTGGTTTGTCTTGCATCGAGGGCCTTCTCTAAGTCTTTGTTTTCACCAACAAGCAACGTCAGCTGTTGGAGGCGCTGTGTGTTTTCTTGAGTCAGTTCTGTGATGCGTCTCTTCTTGGCTGCTAACTTTTTCTGTGGGGCACACAAAAGAGGATTTTAATATTAGGGGCAAGTACAAGATAAAATAGATGAATGACAGTCATAATAACAAAAAAAAATTATTGTATTGATTTTAGACGTTAATATAGACGTTTTGATAGTAAAATAAAGACAGGAAAAAGTGTAAACTGACTGGTCTGAAGTCAAATATTTAACTTTTTGCTTATGAGTTGTGTAAGGGGAACTACATTTTGTTTAATATTTTAATAAATCATACAAACAGCAAAGAAAATTTGGAGGAAGTGGGATTTGAACCAGCAACCTCCACATGGTAATAATCTTTAAAAGACCTACCTCCCACTTCAAGATGTCTTGTGCATTAGCGGTCTCATTGAGTCTGATCTTCTCCTTTAACTCCTCCACGTTCCTGTTGACCCCCACCGTCTCTAACTTGTCTAGATCAACGATGCGGCCGAACTTCATCCTCATCATCTCGTTGCTCTTCTCCTCCAGTTCATTGATGCGGGCTTCCATCAATTTGCGGTCCTTGATCAATTGAACGTGCTGCTGACGATGCTCCCTGAAAGATAAATTAATTAACAAGTAATTTATTAATCATTTTATTTGTTAATTGATTCATTATGTAAATTATTAATTTAATCATTTAATCTGTATTTTTCTTATTTATTCATTTATTTAAAATGCAACCTGTCTTAGCAGCAACCCGACATATACATGTACATGTATATGAGCCATCCTGCCTTGTGGCTACTGAAATAATTCCCATAAAGGAAATTTATACCTTCAAAAGCCTGTCTGCAGGAAACACCTGTCCGTTAAGGCCAGATTTATGTTTCCCTTGGGTGGTCACCATGATTTCACAGGTTTTACTGCATTTATTTCTCACAGTATTATTGGTTTGCTAACTAAAATTCACCTGATGCACATAAACAGCTATACAAATACAGAATAGTTATGTTTATACATGATGGAAGTACAAACAATTACACCAAAGAATATATTATTTATAAAACATTGTAAAGATTCAATATTTCAGACACTACATGCCAGTAACCAATATTACTGTATAACTGCTTCAAAAATATACTGCATCATGATATTACGTAATGGTAATGATATAAGTAACAGTAAAGTAATGGGATAAAGTGCTTTTGTGTGGGGACAGCTTCCATGACTTGGATTCAGACCATGGACGTCTCAATTTAGAAGCCATAATCCTTCCCTAGTAATATAGAGCTAACTTACTTGTAATGCCTCCTCTGAGCCGTCTTCTCCTCCTTCAGCTCCCTGATCCTCTGTTGGAGCCTGATGATGGCGGAGTTGGTGAATACCAGGCACTGGGTCAGGTCCTGGGGGACGGCTCCATTCACCACATGCTCCACCTGGTGGAGCCTCAGGGTGGAGATCACGTCCAACTCATTCAACTTCTGCTGCTTCTCCAACTGTGGAGAAAATAGAAATATTTATATCAAACCCGGAACATATGAAAATTGTGACTTACCTGCATTAAAATCATATTCATCACACAAAAATACTATTTTAGGAAATTTACGAGATTAACTTTTCAAATATGAAATATGCACCTGAAATATGCACCATGCAATACAAAGTCCATAGAGCTGTATTTCCATAGCACTATAAGAGTTAAGCACAGATGAAGCCCTTATACACACAACAAAAAAAGTAACTACCCCCTTTTTCAAACAACCATAACTTTTTAACTAATTGAGTTTTAGCAAAATAATTTGGCAGGAGTATTCCTACACTTATTGACTAACATCTGTGTGAAAATGTGAATTATCCGTCAAGCCACGCATGAGTGAGCATGCATAAAAGGCAAAAAGTCACTGTTCAAAAAAGTCACAAGAGTCATCTCTTATGCCAAAATAATGGTAAATAATGGCACTTTTTGCTTTGTTCTTAAAGTATGCTCACTCAACCATGACATGGTTACAACCTCTTATGTTCGTACAACATGTATAGATACATTTTGCTGAAAAATACCGGATTTCAATTTTTCAATAAACTTAACGGATTTTACATTTTCCAAATTAAGGAATATGGAAATTTCTAAATTGAGCTCATTGAAGCGTAAAATATGTGCAAGTGCCAGGGGAGGTGTAAGGGGGTCAAACGATATCATAGATGATTAACATGAATAGCACTAAATCATTCACCAGAAACAAAATTTGTCAAAATCCTGCATCATAAATTCCTCAAAATGACCCTTGTGACTTTTGAAAAGTGACATTTTGCCTTTTATGCATGCTCACTCATGCATGGCTTGAGGAATCATTCACATTTTCACACAGATGTTAGTCAATAAGTGTAGGAATACTCCTGCCAAATTATTTTGCTAAAACTCATTTCGTTAAAAAGTTATGGTTGTTTGAAAAAGGGGGTAGTTACTTTTTTTGTTGTGTTCAGTATGTAATTTTTCTGCTTGTTCACTGTTTCATAAATCTGCAAGTTGAGACTTCATTTACTACAGCTCACCCAAGCAGTTACTAACAAGAGACAGATGCTCCAACCCCAAATATTGAAAACAAAAATTGTACTGGTTGGCAGGTCTGTATTATACATTTGCATTTTGCACAATGATTTCAGAAATGTCAGGATAAGATTGCATGTCCCCAGGATATAATATTTTCCGTACAATCAATATGGTGATGTAAACCAAGTTAAAGAAGATATTACAAGCACTGTGTGTGTGTCAGTCATTTAATACAAATAGGACATTCGTTAACCCTTTGTACGCGAATATTCTGTTGCTACTTGTGTTGCGACTTATACTACTCTAGAAAGGTATTCAGTCCAATGCAAAAATATTGATGCAGCCATGAGAATCATAACATGAATGCTAACTCACTAATTTGAACTTTAACATATAACTTACATCCCTGCTTGATCCAAGAGTAAATCAATTAAACAAACTTAAAAAGAGAAAGAATTCAAACATAGAGAAAGTAGAGTCCATTACCTGAAACTCCTCCAGATCTGCTTCCGCTGTCTTGAGGTTGTTCTCAATAATCTTCTGTTTCTTGGTGAGAGCATCTGTCTCTTTCTTCAGAGTCTCTGCCATCTTCTTCTCTTCAGCCATCAGCTCTTCAATGTCAAGACGCTTCTCACGGAGAGCACAGGTGTTGTCAAACAGGGCCTAATATCAGATTCGAAGAAAAAATTTTTTTTAACAAGATCAACCTTCATAATTCTTTTTTGTTATCATTCATGCGCAATCATCACTTTAAACTGTTTGGTTTGTCATTCAGCTTCCTTGCAACTACTACTGAATCATAACAGGTAGCGCACTTGTCATCAAGGGGCATCCATGTTCAAAATAAATGTATCAACACTTTTGTTTACTTTCATTAGTACCATCAATATCAACATCACCATCACCATCACAACCACCATCATCAGGTTTGTTATTTTTTACCATCATTGCCACCATAAATATCACTACACCACCTCGGCTATCACCATCACTATCACTATCACCATCACCACCACCAACACCACCACCACTATCATCATTATCACCACCAATACAATCAAAATCACCACCAACATCATTATCACAATCACCATCACTATCACCATCATCACTATAAATTGCCATCACCATCACCATCATTACCAACACCACCACCACAATCACCATCATGACTATCACCATCATCACCACCATCATCATCATCATCATTATCATCATCATCATCATCATCAACATCATCATGATCATCATTATCATCATCATCATCATCATGATTATCATCATCATCATCATCAGCATCATCAACATCATCATCATCACCATCCCTATCACCCTCAGCATCAGCGTCATCATCACCATCCCTCTTACCTGATCACATCCAGGAGGACAGACAGAGTCATCCAGCTGCTCCTCCCCAGATTCATCATCATCACTGGACCAGTCTGATTCATCATCTGAACTCTCATCACTCTCCTCCTCTGAGTCTGGAGCAAAAACACATCAACAAAAAGTGAAAATCATAATTTCATCACCAGATGTTATCAGTTTCTAGCAAAACTGCATATCACAGTTTAAAGCACAATTAATAGTTTTATAATAATATCTGAACTTGACAATATTGAAACAAATAACAGAACTATAAATCACAGCAATTAATTCTTATCTCTGTCATGCATGCCACAAATCTAGTTCTGTGTTTTATCTAGTGCGACGTAAGATCCTAAAGAGACAATCAAGTTTTATCGGGTGTCTGTAAATAAAGCCAATGAGTCAAGACGGAGACTGGCAGAAGAAACAAATGACCATGTCTGGATCACCAGAAAGCAGTCTAAGAGCATGTCTAATATCAAGATTGGTCTTAACTAATTTTTGAAAGTTTCAGGGTTTGTCTACAACCCAATCCGACTTCTGGATATCTCATCTTGGTCAATAAAATTTGGAACTCGGCATTTCTGCAAAGACCTGTAGGAGATGTTAATTAAATTGAATAAAAAGGAGTAGAAAGATTTACACAAATGGAATCAAACTTAATGGATACCAACCATGCTAAGTGAAAAATCATTCATTATAATATCAATTGTATCAACCTCATTATCTTTTAAGTTTAAAAAAATCCCAAGTGTTCCATTTACAAATTACATTATGTGGCAACATTTGATACAAACTTAATTTCATATTACTGAAGTCTGAATTACTTAATAAAAAGCAAAAAGAGTACAACTTTTGTTCAAATATCTTTAAGAACTTCTAGAAAGATTTGATTTACCTCCTTCTGTTTTGGCCTTCTTCTTTGCTCTCTTTATCTTCTTCTTGAAGACTTTGGTGAGGAATTCAGCAAACTTGTTATTTTCACCCAGCGAGGCCTGGAATGTGGCATACAGCGCCTTTTCCTTCTCATTGAGTCGTTCAATATCCTTCCGTTTGTTGTCCAGTTTGACCTGACATTCTGTAACCTGTTGAAGCAAACATAATTTGAAAAATCATTTTCAAGAAAATACAGGTAGTCAGTCCTCAATTTAAGTTAAAGTGATCTAAATTTAAGTGACCACAATCCTGCCATTTCTGATCAAAAGTGACCTAAAACAACTTAAAATGCAAGAGTGGCAAAGGTCATTAGAGCGTTTTCCATGACCACATCTTGTAGTTATGAAATTATACTAACTCGTCGTGTACCTGGCTACAAAGTTTTGAATTTAATCTGCGTTTTGTACAATACAAAATCTAACCTGTCTACAATTCTGTCTGAGATCTTCGTTTCTGAAATTAAATGAAAGCCATGGTTTGCTTGAAAATGATCATCAGGGTGTTACTGCCATGGGCATCGCTGGGCAGGAAGACCCCAGGATATCTGATCTTGGACTGGTACTGGAAGCTATAGTTACTTTACTGCCTGGCCCAAATGTTTATGAAAATATACTCTGCATTTGTCATGTTTGAAATTTACAATGAAAATATGTATTTTCATGGATTCCTCTATTAATACAGGAAACGTTTTCACATTACGAGCAAAAAAAATCATGAAAAGGATGGCAACAACCCATACGTGTTGGTTTCATCATCTAGCCATTAACTCTTTCATCCCACAAGACATAGTTCACACAGGTTGCACCTGGTCTAATGACAGAGTTGGTTATCATATTCACTTTGACAGGTGTCCATCACTATTTACTAAGATAAGGAGGTTTAGATTTACTGGTAACTTTTTAAAGAGGACTCAAATCTCCATGAGATCACTTGGTTTTATTCCCTTTCTCTTTTTTCATTTTCATTATCATTATAATTTGTAAATCCAATTGTGTGTTGTTTTGTAATATTCAGTACTGTTGTATGTTTTACTGAAGATGAATTAAATAATTAGAAATTGAAATTGATATCCATGTTTTGCTCACCTTGGCCTGCATGTCAGTTCTCTCCTTGATCTTGACGTCCACCTTGGCTGCCAGGACATTCTCCCGCTTCTCAAACTCTTTCAGTAGCTGCAGTTCCTCAAACAGCGTCACTCGTCTGGTAAGATACGACAAAGAGATGAGCAGCATGGGGGTGTGGTCAAAACAGTAGTTATACTTCTTTTGTACCCTAGTTTAGATCTCGGGTCTCAGACTTTATGTGGTGACAATGCACCAGTTTGCAAGCACGCAATCAATTTCATTCCTTTTAATTCCAATTTTAATGTCACTGTAGAGACAAGTGAATTTCATACTTTGTCATTTCCATTTTAAAAGTCACTGTAATGATGACAGGTCAGTTTCACACCTTGTAATTTCAATTTTTAAAATCGCTGTAATGACAACAAGTGAATTTTTCTTGAAATAAACAATAAAGTAGCTAACTGTTAAATACAATTACCACACAAATCAGTTTGTGTCCAATGCATCTGGATTTTAGTCCAGCAACTAAAGTATTAATGATAATAATAATTACTTGCAAAAATAACATAATTTGGAAAAAGAAAAGTTAAACAGTGACACTCTGGAAAAGATTACTAGTTGAAAATAACACACCAATCCTTTAACATAATCATCACACTGACAAATTACTGACTCAAAAATGAGTATATGAAACAATCTTTAACTCTGGATATCGCAATGCCATGTGTACATCTGAAAATATATTTATTTTCACAAACAAACTGACAAATATTTGGCACATTCAGTTTAAGACTCCAACTTTTTTTGTAATTTGTCTGCACCACAAAAACTTGTGATAATACTAGGATTGAAATCATAATATAAATATGTTTCCCACATCCATCGTTGGGGTAGAGTACAGGGCTTGGACCAGCAAAGTGACTTACCTGAGGTCTGCATTCTTGATGTCCACATCACGGTTGAACTTCTCATGCCTCAGCAGCCGCAGCTCGGCATCAAAGTTGACGATGAGCTCCTCAATGCGGCTCAGCAGCTGATCCTGCTGGTAGAGAAGCTGGATGGTCTGGGATGCCTTCAGCTGTTGCTCCAGGGGTGACATCAGAGAGTGGTCCGATGGCAGGGGGGTGATCAGGGAGGGGCCACTACGGAGGGATACAGCCGACTTGTGTGGGGCTTTTGCAGATGCCCCCCTGGCCTCCGGCTTCTGTACCAGCAAAGACAAAATATAATCAAAGATAATATGAGATGCTCCTTCCAACAAAATGAACAATTAATAGCACCACCAAGGTACAATGATAAAATATCTTTACTTAGCTGGTGATTATTTTGCATGTGTACTGCATTAATGCAATGGTCTTTCTGAACATACTATGGCTATACACAGAAGTCCATTGTTCCCCTGTTTGCTCCCTTTTCAGGTCCAACATGATGCAGCATTGAGTCCACATGTCTGTTCTTTTCTACTTGACAAATGTTGAAATGAAAGAGGGAATAACTGCATAGCTACAGCTCTACCTTGCCCCCCCCCCCCCGCCCCTTGCAAACGAAGAAAAGGGTACAATAAATTCAATTTTTTCTCATACCCTGAATTATACCCCTTTACATACATTATACCTCCCAAGGTAAACATTATCAACATTACCAAAAAAAAAACTTAAATAAATTTAACAATGTTCTGAAAGAAATCAGAAAACATCGAAACGAGGATTTTGGAAACAAGAAAAATAGTTTGGATATCATTTTGATGCATGATTTTGAAATGAATAAAAAGACTGTAATTATAATTAATAAAATAATTTATAAAAAAATGAAGAGATAATAAATAAATTCATTCATATTATTTATAAATAATCTACATAATAAATCAATAAACAAATAAACCAAATAATCCATAATAATAATCCATAATAATCCATAATCCATAATCCATAATAATCCATCCATCCATCAATCACTAAACCAAAACTATCATTAATCACTACACTAACCTGTTGGGCAGCACCACCACCACCTCCTCCACCAAACCCTCCAAATCCACCTCCAAAGCCATCCCCACCTCCCCCGGTGATTTTAGCCAGTTCCTTAGCCTTCATCTCTTCTCGGAACTTCATCAAGGATTCACGGGTGTACTCATACTTCCTGGAAATCAACATGACAGGTGGTATGTTAGTCAATCCTAGAAATCATGTAGCTGTATCTCTTTTACATACATGTACATTATTTTTTTTTAAATAGTGTCTTCAACAATTATATAAATGCCACAATATAGCTGTTTTCAGTTTGCCAATATTTTACAACTAATCAGATATCTTGAAAACTATAGATCACCAAATCTGCAATCTTAGAAATACAGAGGGCACCATTCAAATAATATATTATAGCACATTTCAAGTCTCTTAATAATCACAATTTATTTATTCAGAGTTCCTTTGGCAATGAATGACTGACATTCAATTTCCCTCCAATAAACATACTGCTAGTCAATCAAGTCAAACTATTTGAGCTGTCAAACGTGTGAGCGGACATGTAAAGAGACTGCATGTACATTCAGCTCACACACAAAAATGACTTGTCTGTGTGGACTATTACGCACTACTGTAAATGACATGAACCATGTCCCCTTTGGTCAATCACATATTTGACTGTATGAAGTTGCATATTTGGCACACTCATGTTTTAATTCTTTTGAAATTTCTGAAATGCACTGCATTAATTCCAAAAAACAAACAAATAATCCTCTACAGGCAAAATAGTATATTGTACTGGGCCACGAAAATAAATAGAAAAATAAAATAGTTGGGAAAATGTTGGATCTTTCACAATTCTTGACAATGTGTGTACAAAAAAATATGTGTTGTATACAGAGTACTGGATTATATTGTGTGTGAAACCAATGTGACAAGAATATATTGGACATTGACATAGGTACAATGGGTGGTTGTGTGTTGGGAATTCATTAGACATCTACATGTTGTACTGTGTGAGTCATTCACTTTCCAAGGTACTTTTACGTGTGTATGTGACGGTCAATATAAAAACAAATATACTATTACAGCAAAAAGAGAAGCAGGATAAAAACAAAAATGAAGGAAAGCCAGGAAAGGAATATTTTACCTAAAATCATAAAGAAACAAATTTGTCTAAAACCACAAGAATAAATATACGCTCTACAAATCTACAGTTCTAACCAGTTGCGTTGATCTAATTCTGTTATGGGGGCACTCACCTAAAAATCCTTTGTTCTGTGTTTTGCCAGAAATAACAGGTTCTGTCACTTTTTGACACTAATTCCCGAATGTGTTTCAACAATGATTTCTTCTCTTTTCAGTGCTATACAGGGTGGCCCAGAAAGAATGCTACAACTGCGATCTGTAATTTCTTCAACATCATCTGCAATATGCCATTGGCTTTTGTTTCAGCGATTGGAACATTTTTTTCCAACAATATGATACCATGATCATTGATTTTGAGTTTGGGTCCTGTGGCCATTTTTCCGAGGCAATGTCATTTCCCAAATTTGCCGATTTTTCATCAACGGCGGTCATCCCAACACCTAGATATTCTCGCGTCTCAGCGTGCCATACCAGACAAACCGTGATGACAATGGAGATGCAGTTCACATCATCTTCCTTATCAAAGCGAGGGCATTCCTGCCCTTTGTTTTGGCATGATACCTTATTCGATGGCACACCGTAACGTAAGACGTGACAATATTTCAGTGTTCTGATGATCGCTGGAGGTTAAAAAATAGCAAATTTAGGAAATTACATTGCCTCAGAAAAATAGCCCTCAGATCCAAACACCTCAATCAAAATTAATGATCATGGTACCATTGTGTTGGAAAAAGAATGCTGTAGCTCATGAAATAATCACCAATGACATATTTTGAATGACTTTGATGATATTAACGATCGCATGTGTAGCATTCTTTTTGGGCCACGCTGTATAATGAATGCCAGGAAGTGTGAGGCTACTGATAGTGAAAATGCATGCATGCATTTCCTTTTCAAATATCCATAGAAACTTCTCTAGAATAAAACCTGTCATCACCAAAGAAAATCCCACCATTTATCAATATCCTGAAAATAACACAATTTATTAGATGTTTCAAGATGGCTTAAATTACTGAGTTTTGCTTAGTTGTTGAATTTTACAGAAAAAAAAAACACTTTCTCCCATTAATTTGGGAGAAACAATTACAACAGAAAATTGTTAAAGGTAAATGACATGATTGGGGGTAGTCCTCAACTTGGGCTGAAGCTACTCTAGAATCAAGTTAACTATGCAAGGATTCTCCTGTGAAGATCTTGTAGTCAAACACTGACTCATTCTAAAATAAACAATGTCAATATCACTCGTAGTGCGGAAACCTGCTGTGTGGCTCTCTATGGGGCTTATTTTTATCGTCCCCGGATAAAATTAAGATACTCCTATGTTTATGCTTGATTCTCCTTAAGTAAACAAATTACAGACAAATCCTCCCAGGTGGGAGATCCACTCCTGCTAGTATATAGTTGGTATATATTTCAACTCATTTGGTTCTTGAGGCATTTTCAAGTATTTCCAATCATGTCACTAACCTTTAACAGTTCATTTCTCTTTAGTCTTACATGTATTTAGAAACTTCTACTCTATGTTGTAATGTGTATGTGGAATAGCTTTTTCTAGTTTTGTGTAGTCTGGTCCTGCTAGGATTGAAATATCTGGCTCTCTGAATATAAGTTCATTTCTTGTATCCTACAAGATTACAAAAATAAATAAATGGGTACTTGGCACACTAATCACGCTCTGGTGTCGCGTGTCGGTATACTTTGAGGTGCAGGATAGAAAGAACATAGTATTACAATACTAAAGCTACTTTAAGCATAACTGTGAGCATACAATGTATTGAAAAAGACTATCTATACACAAAAGTGATGTGAACATATAAGTACATGTATTTGATATTCAGTTGAATTATTATACCCTGGTACTGCTGGATTCTTAAGAAAAATTGGCTTTACTTTGGTCTTTTCATTATATTTCAGAAGGAGCTCACGACTGCACTGAAATTTCCTAGAGGGAAACAAAAGGTTATTACACCATTTAAATAA
>JZLH01S0064831.1:99214-116182 GCA_001188425.1 Eucidaris tribuloides | reverse complement strand
CATCAAAGGTCACAGGTACTTTTACACGTCTGATTTGAGCTCATACATTGCCATGATACATGTAACTTTGAAGATATGCACGAGTCATTTCAATGTAATTGAATTAGGGTGGGAGTGTGGAGGCATACCCATCGACTGCACACAGTCAAACTTCTCTAGTTTGTTTTGTTTTTGTTTGGAAGGAGAAGTACAGTCCAAATTGTATTTCTTTTTTCCTTTGTAAACCAAAATTGCCACTCAAGTTTGAAAAATCAGGCAGAAGAAAGTTAATTCCATCATTATGACTGCTTGACTGGACTCTTGTTTGGGTTTTTTTGCAAAGCAATATACGATCATCTTGATACCCCTGACCATAAATGATGAAGCAATTTGTCATGGAGTCACATTCCAATCAAATGATGGCTATTTATTTCTCTTCAATAATTTCATTTTCTAAAGGTGCATTCACATTACAAATCTTCGCGAAGTTTGTCTTCTCGAAGACTTTGCGAAGTTTGGCTCGATTGTTCATACTGGGGTAAAACTTTGAGAAGATTTACTTCTCGCGAAACTTCTCGAAGATTTGGAATGCACTGCATTGTGGAAACAAAATGTACGGAGGCTGTGCTCCACAGATTGATCAGGAATTTTGTTTCCGCAATGCTCCACTGTCCTTTATACTCCATATTTATTTTAATGAAAGTAACAAGTAAAAAAAAATGAATGAGCTTGGATGTAACTTGACTTGTATTTGTAATTATGTTGATGTATCCAACATGCACTTAATTTACGAGCTACAGGGTATACCCAATAATGCATTCAACTTCAAATCCATAGTTGTGTACAGAGCGCATTAATGTCCCCACACCGGAAATGCACAGAGGCCCAAGGGATATAACTTCCCGAAGTTTGTGTTCACACTCAAAATTTTGCAGGAAGTTTCTCGATGTTCGGGAAATTTCCTACAAAGTTGTGGGAAGTTTCGCGAGAAGTTTTGCGGGAAGATTGCGTTCACATTACCAAACTTCGGGAAGTGAAACTTCGCAAAGTTTGCTGTAAGTGTGAAAGCACCTTAACTTCGTGTGTGTGTGTTTGCAGATTCCTGATCTTTTAAGATAAAAGTTACTCACTTTCTTTTGCAATTATCACAACAATCTCTGCTGCCTGAGAGCGAACTCTTGGCCTTGCCTTGGAAATGGGACAAGACGGACCTGCAAAATAAGTGATAAAATGATGATTACTATTGCAATGTAGAGTACAACAGTGTGCAAATCCATAAGATCTTGTTACTGGACATCTTCATTTGAAATTCAAAATTAACTACATGTATCTGACAATTATGAGTTCTTTTTCCAAATGTGCTTAATACTTTTCATATGTCAATATCAACATCATCATCATCATCATCATCAACACCATTACCATCATCATCATAATACCATGATCATCATCCTCATAATTATCCCCATTATCATCATCATCACAATAATCATTGTCCTTATCATCATCATCATCGTCGTCGTTATGATCATTCTCCCATTCCTGACCAGCAGCATCTCCCACATGATGATGATGAAAATGATTGATGCCAATCTGCTATCATTTAGTGGTTAAAATATCCAGACAACCAACTTACAGTCTTCGACATGAGGTAGTCAGTAAGTATTCCTCCATCTTGGCGATCATCTGTGACTTGTGCTCTCGGAACTCTCCACTTTGGACGTCCTTCAAGAACAGTCTAAATGTGACAAATGACAATATATCAATGTCAAAGACTAATCATCACACCAAATGGGTTTGTTGCAATCATGACCTTGTAAAAGAGAGACATTATGGTATTGTGTAAACACACCACACTTTCAGTCTGACATCTCTAATCTCTAACAACTATCTTAAATAATAATAATAATAATAATAACACGTTCTTGTATAGCGCATCATATGTAGCTTATCGCACGTCTCTATGCGCGTTATTATTACCCCATGGTCATGACAGGTACATTTAAGCTAAGCAGCTGTTACGCGCACGAAGCTATAAATTACCCGACCAGGGTACCCATTTATTTGACAAGGTTTCTAACTCTATGTTCTACTTTTCCGGGTGTAAATTCACCCTCTCACACCTGTATTTATAATAAGGCTGACAGTGGTTGTGCTATAGAACTTTTGGCTTTAAACTCCATAATGAACTGGGTAATCAGTTTTCCATTATTGTGTCATGCGTGTAAGCATCTCTTTGTGATGAAAGTTAAAGCTGACATCATTTCTGTAAGTTTTGCTGTTGTTTTTCTATCTCATTTCAACCTGTAGATAGACCTAAAATTAAGAGTTTTATGTTCTGTTGCTAGGTTAGGATACTTCTGCACAGTCAATTGAGTGATATCCAGAATTACATGTCCGAGCACATTCTGCCTTCCTGGAGATATCAACCGTTGACCAAAAATCGGCACAAAGTAATTTACCAGACTGTAGAGTTTCTCTACCCAGATATAATTTCACATCAATTAATTATGCTTTTTTGTAGGTAAAAATAAAAATTCAGCGCTTAATCACCAAATAAATCTGCAAAAATGCAAATCTGTTGGTCTAGATACTCTTAGTATTTTTAGCAAATGTACTTGAAAAAAGTCAGGCTCAAAATTGATTTCTTATGTATTTTCTTGTTTTAAGATTGTTTATGTATTTCTTTGTTTTCTACCTTTTGTTTTTCATTGTTTTCGATGAAATTTGTCAGGGTCACTTTTGTGATCATAAACAGCATAAAATAAATTATTTTTGATCAGTGAAAGTAGAAATAATCATATGAAATTTGGAATGAGAACACAATGTATCAAAATTGTACATGAAATCATGTTTTTAAGTGATTTTTGGTCCGACACGAAAGTACAAAATGTTGCATAACTTCATGCCTGGACGTAGTAAATTTGGTCTTAAAAAATAAGCGAGATTTGAAAGAAAAAGATAATGAAACGCCATGGCAACTGCTTGCGCGTTGCAGTCATATTGCGCGAAATGTCAAGGGATGGATTCTGCTCCCCCCCCCAAGCCTTTTAGGGTTAAATATACGTTTGCACAGTGAGTAACCAATATTCATTTGCATACATGTACTTTGTTTGGGGAGGAGGGAAGGGGGAATTTTATGCATCAAGTGAAATACCTGTTGAGAGAGAAGTCCCCTCTGCTGTAGAATGCAAAACAGTTGCTAGGCAACCCATCACGGCCACCTCTACCCACCTCCTGATAGTAAGACTCAATATCTTTGGGTGCTGTTGGCGAGAGAAACACAAAACACAAAAGCATGCACGATGATGGGAGAGTAAGGGTGGGGCCTGGAACACGGATTCGGCTCAAGTTTGGACCGTGGAAGTTTATCTAATATGTTTCCCATCTGTAACTCGACTCGGGTTCAAAGTTCAGAGAAATTTGATCTTGGAAAAGGCCTCACAAAATTATCTCAGAACTGTTTACATGTGGTATTAAAGAAAAAACATGGCCTGCCTGCCATCAGTCTGGCCTGTAGTAATCCATAATAGTCCCCAGAATGTCCTCAGCGGCCCATGCTGCCTGTTTTTTTGTTTCTGGATGCCAGCCAGAATCAATGACTGGGATTTTTTCCTCCAACACTGCCCACAATCTCCTTTATCTGCATTGCTGTTGGTATTATGACTTCTTGGCCTAGTTGTGCCACTCTTTGCTTTTTTAGCTTTTTTGGCTAGATTGATTCGGTCCGGGGCAAAAGGTCACAACTCGGAGATCTCCAGACTTGAAATTGGATCGGCTCCCACTGTTATGGGGGAGAGACACCGAATATTCAGACTACATATATGTGAGTTTTTTGCTTCCTTTTTTGAATTTCTTAGCAAGTGTTCATCATACCAATATCATAGGTTCAAAGGCAGGGTATCCCTTTTGCAGACTTCTTGAAACATGACAAAACATAACTTTAGTTTAGTCCATAAGCTCTTTGTGAAAGGAATTTCTGTGAAATTTGAAGATCACTCATTATCTACAATTTGAATAATGCACAAAATACTTACATGTACCTCGACTATAGCCTGTATGTAAGATTCAGTTCAGCAATATAATTTCAATATTCATGTATTTTTCATATATGAATACTAATCTTAGAATTGTTACATAAAATGTGTCATGTAGACAGTATGTCTGTTGTATATGTTTCTATTCAGGGATGATTTGGCACATGAGCACAAATACCAACAATTCAAAGCAGTTCAGCGACATATGACCTCATTCATGGAGTATGTGAAATACTCAGTGGATGGGTCAGTATTTTGTGAACCAGTACAGATCTGAGGTAATACAGGATTTTATCCAAGAAATGATTGACCACAATGATGACAGAATTCATGATCACTAAGAGATACATGTAAACACCCATGATGATGTGGATGCTTCAGTACTTACCTCCGTAATGAATGACATTCCTGACATCCGGCTTGTCGATGCCCATCCCGAAAGCCACCGTGGCAACAATGCACTGAGTGAAGAGAAATAGGACAATAGTGAATATCTAGTCATCTTCTATTACTATGACTTCTATGACTTTACTACTACTACTACTACTACTACTACTACTACTACTACTGCTAACTACTACTACTAATATTACTACTACTACAGTGGTCTCCGATTAATGGGTTAACATTTAAAGGGGTACTCCTGTTAAATGGGTAAAATTTAGCAAAATATCTATGTTTCTCATTGAAATTTTCTCCATATAATCGAGTACTCCTATTAAAAGGTTAAAAAAACAATTTGCAAATGCCTACCCCACTAAGTGGAGACCACTGTACTACTACTACTACTACTATTACTACTATTACTACTACTTCTGCTATTACTACTTGGCCTACTGCCACTTTTACTACTACTACTACTACTACTACTACTACTACTACTACATCTACTTCTATTGCCACTACATCTACTACTACTACATGTATATCTACTACAACTACTACATATATATATGTATAAAATCAGTATGTTAGTATTTCAATGTTTACATAACTGTGCTCCAAAATATCTGTCTTCCCTTTTTCAGTTTCGTTTACCGTCAAATTACCACTTACGCTCAAATGCAGACACTACAGCACTCCGTTTACCACAAGCCAACACGAAAGCTGGTGAGCGCAGCTTCCATTATTGTGGACCAAGAGTCTGGAATAAGTTGCCTAAGGAACTGCGCTCATCAGCTTCGATATATACATTCAGAAGGGAGCTGAAAACGTTTTTATTCTCTTAGTTCTATCTATAAGTTGTAAAGCGCATTGATCATTTGTTAAATTGGAAATGCGCTATAGAAGAATCAATTGTATGTATGTATTCACCACCACTACTACTACTACTACTACTACTACCACTACTACTACTACTACTACTACTTCTGCTATTACTACTAGGCCTACTGCTACTTCTGCTAGGCCTACTGCACACTTTTACTACTACTATTACTGCTACTACTACTACTACTACTACTACTGTTATTACTACTACATGTTCTTCTATTGCCACTACATCTACTACTACTACTTTATCTACTACAACCGCTGCTTCATCTACTAATATGACAACTAGTCTACTACTACCAATACTACCTACTGATACAACTACTACCACTTCTACTACTACTACTATGCTACTACTGCTACTACTACTACTACTACTACTACTACTACTACTACATGTACTTCTACTACTACTATCACTTCTACTACTACCACTATATCTACTATTGCTACTATTACTCTGATTAATGTGACTCAGAAAATTTAATGTCAAAAAACATTTGCTACACAATTTGGTTTAGACTATCAGCACATCAAAGAAAGAAAGAGATGGACACCTCTTAGCGCTCAGTATCAAAGCCAACAAGTGTAGTTAATGGTTTTTGACATTAAATTTTCAAAGTAATGGTACTTAGAGACGCATGAACAAATAAATTTGCTTGATGTACCATTTGCAAGACCATGAGTCAAAGTTTATTATTTTGAACTTGTTTTATCAATCATACACCCCATTGCTTCTGCACAATAAGTCGAAGTTTGTTTCAGGGTTCTATTTTGTTTTTTTGAAGGGGGGGGGGGGATGCACTGTACATCGTCATATACAACTAGTACTCAGGGAAAAATACATGAGGGCGCCCCCGAAATGGCAAAGAGCCCCTGAAATTTGAAAAAGAGCCCTTGTAAATTGCCATAGAATATTTGGAATGCACTGAAACAAGAAAAGTGGCCCCCAAAATGAAATGTTTTCCCTACTTCTAGTACCGCTACTACTAGGCCTTCTACCACTACTACTGCTGCTATTACTACGACTACATCTACTAACTATTACTACTACTACTACTATTACCACTACATCATCTACTACTACTGCTACTACTTCTACAAATCAGCAGTAAGTAGTAGTAGTAATAATAGTTAATATAGTACTAGTGTCTAGTACTAGTAGTAGCTTTATTTCCATAGCACTTTACATGCATCCAATCACTAAATCCCCATAAATGTGTACTCACTTGTAACTCATCCCTCACAAACTTGTGATGGTTGGTCTTCCTCTCGTTGGGGTTCAGCCCTGCATGGTAGATACCAGCCTTCACACCAAGACCTGTTACCATGGAAACAAATATGGATAGCTCCCTGTCACGACAACTCAGAATTTTGAAACTTCAAACATTGATAAACACCTCCCAAGGAGTTTTTTTTTTCACAGGGATTTACCTGTATGAGAACGACTCCCCCAGAGGACAACCAGTCCCTGGCAGCACGCGCACGACAGAAGTCGGAAGGATGTTTTCCGTTTGTTACCGCCAAAGGGTTGGATCAGGCAGTGGCCCTTCAGCTCCGGTTCAAAACAACCCGGGGCAGACATAATTCTTCCTTCGTTTTTTTTCTGGGAATGCTGGGCAGTTATACCTTAGGTACAATTTAATCAGGATAACGGATTAGGAGGCCGGGGAAGCCTCGCCTTCTCTACTTTCATGCGGCGGCGGGTTCTTCTATACTCCTTTTCAGATGATGCCAAGATCAGGTTCTAAGTGGAGTAAGTCAAGGAGCCGAAGCCCCAGTAGGCACCGCAGCCCCCGCCGCCGCAGCCCTGAAAGGCGACAGGATGCAGAGCGACGTTCCCGACGTGAGAGGAGTCACAGCGCTGGAAGGCGACGGGAAGAGGAGCGACGTCCACGACGTAGGAGTTACAGTCCTGAGAGGCGACGAAGTGAAGAGCGACGTTCGCGGAGGAATCGCAGCCCCAGGAAAGGCAACAGCCCAAATGGCCATAGCTCTGAAGGGTGTCAGAGGCACGATGGAAGCAGAAGTCGCAGCCCTAGGCGTCAAAGCACTGAAAGCCGTCAAAGTCCGAGCAAGGAAACGAGAGAAGGTTCAAGGTCACCACAGTACAGACGGAGGCTTACCACCCCGGACTTTATTACGCTTTTCCAGCGCCTACCTCCGCTGGAAAAGGACCAAGAACTTACGACCATGATATCACCATTAAGTTCTCCCCAGAAAAAGGTAACCGACGCAACGGCTTCGGACAAGAAGGCCGAGGAAGAAGCTCCTCCATCCGAACAGGAAGCCCCGCCAGCTGAACCAGCCTTTAACGGTTCTAATCCTGTCATCGTCATAGGCGAAGAAGAGGTCTTCTTTGCTGACTTGGAGAGCCAGGCCGGAGGGCCCAGCCCCACCATCAATACGATGGCCATGCAAACCCAGAGTGAGGAAAACCTCTTTGGGAAGTTGAAGGAGCAGAGATGGAGTGCCGTACAAGGTCGGACGACGTGCCAAGCGCAAGTAAAGAATGTCCATACGATTGCCCCAGGGATGACGCTACGACGAGTAGTGGAAACGGCACACCTCCCGAACGGGGGCATTTATACTTGCACGACATACAAAGTAACAAGGAGGCCGACAAAGTAGAGGAGGACGCCACTTGAACGGAAGAAGGGGGAGGTAACTTGTTTGAAAGGGAAAAAAACCACAATATATTGTTCAATAAAGGAATTTATTCCCTGAGTCATTTTCCAGTATTTACAATGTGTCTTTATTGTTGTTTGTAAAGCCACTGAGATATGAGTGCAAAGTTGCTAGAGGTAGATTTGGGAGAGAAGGGGGGGGGGAGTTTTTGAGGTTGTACTACAAAAAGAAAATTATGTTGTGCCCATTCTGATCCTTTGTTGTAAAAATTTGAATATTTTGAATGTATACAAACTTCAATTTCTTTCAATCTCTACTTTCATCTATGATTTATTGCTTGGTAGAATACCACACTCTCAAACAGAGTACTGTCGGGTGATAGACCACAATTATGCCACACGGGGTAAAGATTGTGGTCAATTATATCTTCCAAAATGCAGAACAACACAGGGCCAATTTTCAATTTCTTTCATGGGAACAAAAGTTTGGAATTGTATTCCAAATGATGTAAGGGGAAGGAAATCTAGACATTCTTTCAGAAAGAAGTTTACTGCCTACTTCTTAAATACAACCAATCTTAATATTTGACTTTGACAGATGAATTTGAAACAAAACAAACAAATACATGTGTTATACAAGAGTAGTCTTAATGAATCCTTACTTTAGTGATTATTTGTTATCACGAGAACTCCATTAGTTATGTATATAACAGTGTACATGTATCATAATTTTTCAGACACTTTTTTACCTTTTGTATGTATTTAGTTTTAGTTTTTGTTTTTGTTGAAACATTGCATGTATATTTCATTTTATGAATTATGAAAGATTAAAGGAATCAGGCTTGACTAGCACTTGTGCTACCCTCTGGTTCCTTTTTAACAACAATATGGCCTTAATATTCCTTTTACTGTTGTAAATACTGTAACTTACAGTGTTGTAGTCAAGACCAGGCCATCCGAGACCAAGACCAAGACCAAGACCAGACACCCTGAGACCAGGATCAAGACCAAGAAAAAGAGGTCCGAGACCAAGACCAGAAGTCCGAGACCAAGACCAGCACTTTCCGAGACCAAGACCAAGACCAACGTTTCAATTGACACTAATTTGTGCATGTTTTGAGGATAACGCAACTTTTGTTACTCGGCATTAACTGTCTATAGCTTACACATTGCAACCAGTCTGTAATAGGATTTTTAAAAATGTAATAGAACTAACAGTTCATAAAGAACATTAAAAATTGTAGTTTTATTGTTTCATTTGTCACTTACATGTACATGTAAAATGCCTCAAAAAGTTTAGGCCAATATACTAGTCAAGATGATAGCTGCAAATTGCACAAACGACTGAGAAACTATTTCAAATTGACAAGAATCCTTTTTTTTCCATGAACACATTTGCCTGAGCTACTGAAATACTGATCAGATGAAGAAAATAAAGTATTAGTAATAATCTTATTTCTTTCATTCATTTATGGTTTTTCTTCATTCATTCTTGATTTTCTTGTTATCCTCTAATACATTTCTATATCTTTCTTCCTTTTTTCTCAATTTTTCATTCATTCTTTTTCTTTTTTTTCTGTTTTATTCCTTTCTATTTGTATTTCGTTTATGCAGTCTTTTTTATTTCATTCTACCCTTTCCTCGTTCTTTCTTCTTTTATTTGTTAATCTTGTTAATCTTTATTGTTTTATTCTTTATTGGTTTTTCCATTCTTAATGTCTTTTATTCTTATTTCCTTACGTTCTTTCTTCCTTTTGTTACTTTGGTCTGCCTTTCATTCATTCCCTTTCTTTTCTTGTTTTATTCCTTTCTATTTGCAATCTTTTCTTTTTCCTTCTTTTTCTTTCATTCAAGCCTTTTCCCTTTATTACTTCTTTTATTTGTCCTTTTTTGTTCATTCTTTACTCTTTTATATTCTTAATTCATTTTTCTTTCATTCTATGTATTTCCCATATCTTCCCCTGTATCTCTTCTCCTTCATTTTATCCTTTCTTTTTTGTTTCTCGTTCTTTCTCTTCTTCATTAGATTTTTTCCTTTCCTTCCTTCTTCTTTCATTCATGATGTCTTTTTCCTTCTTTCTGTTTTAAAATTTTTTTCCTGCTATCTTGATGTCAATCTTCTTTTTCTGTTTTTCTTTTGTTTTCAGTCTTCTTTCTTTTATTATTTCCTATGATTTTTTTCTTTCTTTTGTTTGACTCTCTATTCTTCCAATCTTTCCGTCTTTCTTTGTTACTTTTTCTACATTTGAATGTTCATTCCATACTTCTTCTTTAGTTTTCTAAGAGGAACGACCAGAATATATTGCGTCAGAGAACCCACCATTGCTGGTCCTTATTGTAGAAGATCTGTGTTAAAACTATGTTTAAACGCACTCTGCATGTTTGAACGCCCTATATACATATGCCGAAAAATTGCTGTTTGTACATGTACAACAATAAAGATTTTTTATGTAAAATCATATTAGTTGCTGGTCTCGACCAAAAAATCCGAGACCAGAAGGTTCGAGACCAAGACCAAGACCAAGACCAGAGGGTTCGATACCGAGACCACGAAAGAGCATGCTGGTCTCGAGACCAAGACCAGTCTCCAGACCTCCAACACTGGTAACTTAACCTTGGTTAAATCATGCATGTTAGGTACATGCATGCAGGTCACATTCTATGAATTCATGTTTATCGTATCTATTCTCATATTACCTAATATAATAATGTAAGTAGTTAAATTTGTAAGTTTTATACTAGAATTGTTACTTAATTCTATGATGTGATATATTGTTATTGTTAATGTTGTTAAACATTGTTATTCTTATTGCTTTTGTTGTTAAACTCAAACTCAAAATGAATTGACTTTATGCTGTTTATGATTGCAAATGAGTCCTCGACGAATTTCATAAAAAAATAACAAAAGTAAAAAAAAAACACCCAAAGAAATACATAAGAAATTCAAGAAGCAATAAAATACATAGGAAATTCTGATACGGCAAATTTTTTTGTGGCTAATTGTTAAAAATGTCAGACACAATATTTTCACTAAAATCAGCATTTAACTAGCTAGTTTTGGCGAGTTATAGACGAAAACATGATTTTACACACTTATTTGCATAATTAATTACTTAAAAAATAGAAGAAATATAATTTTTGAAAATTTAAGTATACAGTCTTGTAGTTTACATCCGGCTCTATGCACATGCAAATTTTCGTAATTTTCGCAATCGCGCGATCTGCAGTCGACATCTGAATTTGAACCCCCCCCCCCCCCAGTAAAAACCTGGACTGAAACAGCCCAGATAAGTAGGGTTAAACCAAACAGCTAAGACCAAGGTTTCCTAATTTTTCAGGTGGTCCACACAAATGTACAAAATAAGGTTGAGAGCTGCTGAGTACATCTATACAGGGGCTGCCAATGATTGGGTATAAATGTAGACAATAAAATAGGGCTAGACCAGATAAGAGGTAGCAATGTAACTTGCTTTAGCACAAAGACAAGTAGCTGACCATTGTTTATTCTTACAACCTTGTCTAATTTGATGAACCTTACAAATATTGGGACTTCTTTGTGGTGGACTGAATTGAATTAACTGTAAGATTTTGTCTAGTCCCTTATATGTCACCATTTATTCTATCTATACGAAAGGAAAAACATTATATTGCTTTTGTTTCTTTCTAAATTCTGAAAAGTACTGCTGCAAAACATTAACTTCTACTCAAGGAGATGTCTACAACTTTGGTCGATCAGATTTTGTTTTAAATTGATCTATCAAACAGTGTGGCATTGCCATGTCAACCATCAAAAACTGATTTTTTTTTTTTTTTCAATTGGTCAGAAAGCCAAATCATTGCCTACAGCAAAATATCAATCGGGAACACCAAAGTATTTATTTCTACCAATTTCTCAAAAACAGAAACCATTTTCAGCACATGATTTTCAGCAGATGAGAAAAGTTACCAATGCTACTTGCTGCCTTACTGCCTAAAGATCCAGAAACATACTTTAACAAATTTCTTGATTATTCCGCTGCGCAATTTTTTTCACTGCGCCATTCGCTGGCTTTTTACTTTCAAGTCTTGCGCATCATTTGAGACCATTTTTGCAAAAATTGAATGTACCCTTACGACACTGCATGACTTTTTGTACATGCATGCAACTCCAAAATTGAACAAAATCAATGCAAATTGTGTTTTCAGCCAAAAATCATAAATGTATGATTATTTTTACTTTAACTGGTAGAAATGGATTAATTTTATGCTCTGTATGATCATAAAAAAGTCCCCGACAAAGTTCATCACAAAAACAATAAAAAACAAAAAGGGAGAAACAACAAAGAAATACATAAGAAATTAATTCTGATTTGGTAATTTTTTTTGTAGGAAATTGCCATAAATGTCAAAAAGAATATTTTCACCAAAACTTGGCATTCTACAAACTACTTTAAGTGAGTTGTGAGCAAAAATATGATTTTATTCACAAATTTGCATAATTAATCATTAAAAAATATAAAATATGTATTTTTTGAAAATCTAATAATATAGTCTTGTAGATTACATCCAGCTCTATGTGCGTGCAATTTTTTGCGTCGATCACGCGATCTGCGGCCGCAACCGGGATGACAAGACCGGAGATAGCCCGGATCTATTAGGGTTAAAAGATGGGGCATAAAAAGATAATTACTCACCCTTTAAAGCACTTCCCACACTTTCTGTGGCTTTCTTGGTCGGGCAGTACACAATGGTGGGACCATCAAACTCATAGTGAAATCTGGCAGAAACATGAACACACAATAAGGAAAGAGATGAAAGGTACATGTAAATGGATAGAATCACAGATTCCATGGATGTTTCAAATTCCCTAAAATCCTCGTGCGAGAGAGTGGAGTGACCAAGGGGAGTGGTGCCCCCTCCCACTGTATGGAGCTTTTTTTGTGTTTTCAATGTAAAATTGTGGGTTCTGGTGCATATGTAAGAGGGCTTTTTCTTGGATTTCTACAGGCATTATTCCTGTGTTTTATTTGAGTATTGTATACGGTTACTTTAGTCATATTGCAGATGCTTCTAGAATAAAGTTGATTTCAGCCAATTTCACCCGACAACTCCCCAAGTTTTGTTGCAATGCCTTCACAACCAAAAGGCATCACACACACACAAAAAGGAAACACTAAAGAACTTTTCCTCTTTTTCAAAAAATCTGTAAATCCGGATATTTCAGGAAATGCTAGAAATTTCTGAATATTTCCAGCCATTAGGGAAAATCCAGAAATCTAGAAATTTTTTGGAATTGTGGCATCTCTGTAGAATTCATCAACTAAGTTGAACATATTTTCAAAAGTCTTGAAACATGCACAAAATCAAAATAAACATCACATGTGATACACTGTTACAGCACGTAATAAAATACTGTATAAACCTTATGTATCATACTGTACAAACAATTGTGACCTAGCCCATACAATTTATTGATACAATAAACTGTATTTAATCTTGTGTGTTTGTTCTCACACAGCTATACTTGTGGGGGGTATTGTGTGAGTATATGGACACCCTTGTGGGGTATTTTTCCTTGTGGGGAATAAATCAGGTACCTGCAAGGAATACCTCTCCACTGGTATATAGTCACCTAAACAGCTATAACAATCTCTTACGGATGAAAAAGGGATCTTTGAGGATGAATAAAAAAAGTATTTGTACACTTTAAAAATTTTTTTTTTTTTTTTGGGGGGGGGGGGTAGAATAGAATTATTCACAAACTGATAAGGAAGAAAAAAGTATTTCGAGGCATTTTGCTCAAAATCACACATATTTGCAACTTGGAAAATGTACTAAATACTGCAAAAAATAAACAGCTGGCATCTCTCGCTAGAACATCAAATTACAACATTCTGTAAGCGTACCCCTGAAGATATATATATATTTTTTTGCTTACTATGCAACTGTACTTACACAGACATACATGTATTTGTGGGGACCCAAAATTGTACATGGTTCTATGACAATGTTTTCCACAAAGTATATCTGGTACTGTCGTACAAACACTCATACATAGAAAAACATCAATATTCCCAAAGTATGCGTGCATAAGTATGTGTGTGTGTGTGTGTGTGTGTGTGTGTGTGTGTGTGTGTGTGTGTGTGTGTGTGTGTGTGTGTGTGTGTGTGTGTGTGTGTGCACACAAATAATTGTTATGTGATGTGCAGTGGTCGTGAAATAAAATAAGGGTAAATTTCTGATCAATTTATCCTGTTTACAGGCAGGGAATCTCATTCGCACGGATCCCCGCAAACCAGGAAAAGATAATTCATGCCCTCAGGCTATTGATGAAAGATATGTCTGTGAAATCTGGGGGTCAGTCATTACCTAGAATTTGAAAAATGCGAAAGAAAGACCATGACCGTTTAGTGTACGTTCTATGGCAGGAATTTTTTTCCTGCGAGAAAAAAAAATCGAATCGAACGGTCACTATAATTACACAAAAACTGAGTTTCTAACTACTTGTTGTTAAGTGCCATCGAGTCGTTCTCGACTCCTGGTGACCCCATGGACAAACTTTCTCCATGCTGTTCTATCCTGTGCAAGCATGCTCAGTTCTCTCAAAGATTTTCCAGTTTCTTTAGTAATTCCTTCCAACCATCTATTCCTTTGTCTTCCTCTTCTCCTTCTGCCTTGTACTTTCCCAAGCATGATGTCCTGCTCCATACCTTTTGATCTGATAACTACTATACCTTGCTTAAGGTTCCCAGATGGCGTTTTATTCTAAATGCCAGTGTGATTACACAATGTTTATATTTAGGCATGCAAAAGAGATGCTTGGCCTTTAAGCAACGGCAACACACTTTAACATTGGACCAGGACAGACCGGAATAATTGATACTCCTCACCAAAAACCTTATCTGCTTACAGGTCGCTTTTATCCAATAAATTACCCTTCAATCCAATGGTTTACAATATATAATTAAGCCCTCAACTGTCAACAAATGCGTCTGAATTACGCTCCCCAAAACTAATTACTTCTTTGAAATGTATATCATTTAAAGCAGAATGAAACCCAGACATCTTCCTCTACTCAGAGAATACAGAACAATAAAAGAAATACAACAGTGAAAGTTTGAGCAAATTTGGTTGAACTGTTCAAGAGTTATGAATGATCAAAGTTTATTTAATCATTGTTATGGAGGATTCTTAAATTGGCAACTCTACCACTTTTTGAGATGAAAGTGTGGAGAACTCCCCATTGGCTTTGTACGCGAATTTTCACTTATTCTCATTTTTTTTTAATGAAATATCTGATTGCCTCTTGCTTGTTGTACAAGTATGTCCCAGCAAAAATGATTTGTACATGTTTTCTGGAAGAATTTGATTATCTTCACAACTAACATTTCAGAAAAATTTAAATTTGTGAAAATTTGTGTACAAAGCCAATGGGCAGTTCTCCGCACTTTCATCTAAAAAAGTGGTAGTGTTGCTAATTTACGAATCCTCCATACATAAGGATTATGTAAACATTTTTATAACTCTTGAACGCTTCAGTCAAATTTGTTCAAACTTTCACCATTTTCTTTCTCTTATAATATAATAATTATCTATTCTCTGAATGCAAGTAGATATCTGGGTTTCATTCCCCTTTAAGGTTTCGTATTTCTTTACAAATTGCCTTATAGTTTCATTTTTAACTCTTTGCACGCAAAATTAATTCTGAGGGGATAAAAACGATTACTATTTTGATATTTTCTTTAAACATTGCTTTCCATATTGCATCATTAATACAGGTTATTATTCTATAGATGCTGCTTTAGCATTATGGCCATTTGTTAGTTTTTTTTAGTACAAACGTAACGGAGAAAACTAATTATTATGATCGTTGAATTTAATTGTACGAATGTGCAAACTTGCAACATTGCGTGCAAACCCCATTAATGCTTCAGCTGCATAACCTATAAGCATTCCAGTATATATATGTGTGTTCATCACCTTTTGTCATAATCAAGGATGACCTTATTTAAGGTTGCACTCCAACTCTTAATCATTTGATTGAGTATAAATCTACACACGCACGTGCAGCTGAGCAACCGGTAAAATTTGACATAATGTAAACCGCGAAGCATAGACATAGGCCGGGGGGGGGGGGGGTCAAATGGGGTCGTCATCCCCCCTTCAGCATAGCGCAGCAAAGTAAAAAATAGCAAAAATCATGGGTGAGTGCGGGGGGGGGGGTTCAGGAGGATCGTATGAACACCCCAAAATTTTCAAATGGTCCTCATTTTTCTACAGACATTTTGTGAAAAGGTCCAAAAATCACGATCACGACCCACTAAATTGGCATTTTAATCACACCTACAGTTATTTCAGTATGAAAAGGTCCAACAAATTATGATCACGTCCGATATATGAAACAAAAATCTAGATACACCCTTGACAATAACAAGAAGGTGGGAGTCAACATGTCAACATTAGGTTACGAACTAGCACTTTTCTATGTTGTTATGGAAATAACATCTGAAATTCTCCAAATAAAACATCCCCATGATTGTATATTGTGTCGTTAAAGTAACACTCCTTCTGCCCCTCCCCTTGTTGAAAAATGCTCGATACGCCATTGCCGCGGACTGGAGCTTGTCAAGCCACCATCGATCATGAGGATATGTGGACCGATACAAACTGCAAAGTGTAGCTCTTGAATGGAATAACTTAAAGCGGTAATCGATCATTTACGAACTAAACAAATTAATGAAATAGCAATGCATGTCATCAAACAAAAATACCTGTACATTGCGAAATACGTCTGTACGTTTGTATGGGCGAGTGAATTCTATATGGATTATTACATGAATTTCTATAAGTGAATGCCATTTGGATATGGTACACACTCCCACTATTACGAAAACACACATTCACACGTACACTTAGTGTAATGTGTGCTATGTACGTGCGTGCGTGCGTGCGTGTGTGTGTGTGTGTGTGTGTGTGTGTGTGTGTGTGTGTGTGTGTGTGTGTTGCGTGTGTGTGTGTGTTGTTGTGTGTGTAGTGTGTGTGTGTGTGTGTGTCGTGTGTGTGTGTGTGTGTTG
>JZLH01S0064831.1:30219-41458 GCA_001188425.1 Eucidaris tribuloides | reverse complement strand
AACGTGGCAAATAGATTGCGATCAATATGTTACCAGTTATGAATAAGTAACCGTATCTCTCTGAAGTACCGTTGTCAAAGGGCGATTTTCTTCCAGCCTTTTTCTATACACTGTGCGATATAATTGAATAATAATAATAATAATAATAATAATAATAATAATAATAATAATAATAATAATAATAATAGTAAGTAGTAGTAGAAGTAGTAGTAGTAGTAGTAGTAGTAGTAGTAGTAGTAGTAGTATGACAATATCAATACTATAACAAAAATTAGCATATATTTCTCTTGATAACTTTTCCTCATATACATTGTTTGTCTCAATGCATTTATTTTAGTACAATAGTTGGGGGAGATACCAGCTTGTGCTGACTTATTTTTTCTTCGGAGAAAAAGGTGTCAGAAAATCAATATATGAGGCTTAAGTGAATTAGCAATTAATTGGAGAAATAATAACCGTTCATACGGCTTTCCTTGCAGCAGAAAAAGCCATAAAAACTGAAGACAAATACTGATATTTATAGCAATATAGCTTTTAAGACATCGCCTTTGCCTTTCCTTGAACGGATTGGCAACCTTACAAAGTGATATGAAAGTGATATGAACCCATGAATGCCACACAACATTCAATGTGCACAATGCATAATCGCCTACCACATTGAATCTGAAACTCCCACTTTTCTCCGATAAAAGCCACATTCAGTTACATTCTTAGCTACAGTTTCTTGGGAAAACATACTTTGAGCGCATTAAACAAAATAAAGATATATTATAGTTAGTATGACCTTCCGGTAACTCATCGAGCAAGGAACCTATGTAACTTCACTCCAGGAATAATCAAATAATAATGCGCAGCGCACAATGAGCAAATTTCCCCGTTGGTATAGCTTTCGACGAAACAAAAGAGAGTACTTTCGATTGGCATTGCCACTGAAAGTGAAATCATATTATTCGATTTACAAACTGCCAAAGGAAATTGTTTGTCCTTTTAGTGGTTTTGTTACATGTTTCCGAAGGGCATGGAAATAATTATCAGACTGAACAGCAAGAATCACTGAATTAATCCATTACATAACAAGTTTTTTTTTCAACTTTTCACTCAATGTAAGTGTAGAAATAAAAGCCCGTTCTTCAGGTTCAGGGAGCAAAATCAGTTGGAAACCGAAGCTTCCCTGTTTTGTAAGAGCAACTCACAGTGTTCATAGATACAAACACACATCCATTTCTATGGGTGAGGTTCTATTCTTCTTTTTATCTCTTGATTCATATGATGTGCTTTTTCTTCCTTGACGTAAAACTGTCTGCATTATTGACCATTTCGCTCTAAGTCTAAGTGCTTTTTTGTTTGCGTTTTTCCTTTAATCAATTTCTTTAATATTATTAGACTCTTCTCTTTTTGTTGACTTACCCTTTGTGCAAAAAAGTGATACACTTTTAGTCAATTTAAAGTTAAGAATCCATCCAAATTTCAGAAAGGGGTGTGGATAATGAATAAAAAGCATTGCTACTTGTTTTCGCAGAAATATGAAAAATTCAGCATACAGATTAGTTGTGTAAAGTACTTTTGCACTTCACTCTGCATTTAGAAAATTAGTAATTTCGTTGATCGTATATTAACGTTTAACTCTCGTTATCGAGGTACATATGTCACTAAATAAAAAAAAACCTGAGATAAGGTTTATAAGATGTTACCTTTATGTGATTTCAAGGTATTATAAAAAGTTTATTTCGGGGTGTCGAGAGAATAATGTATGTTTATGTGAATTGTTTAACATTTCGCTAACTTTGGTCGATATAACTTGAATTTTGAAACATATGACCCTAACATACGAGTGATATGAAACCATGACGGGATAGACTTATGAATTTTTTGATAAACCAACCTTTTCCACCAGCTCGTGTCAAGAGTTGGTTTTATAAAATCAATAAAAATTCATTAAAAAGTCGGAAAGGTGCCAAAATTAACCCAGTATAGGCTTTCCCTAATGTTAATTAAGGACTACTCTAAAAAAAATAAACTTTCTACAGAGGTATAGGCCCACTTAGCTGGAAAAGCACATACCCTTTGGTACAGAAGCTGTGAGGAATGCATCTATCGCGGTATTATTTCCCTCATCCTCAACTTCGAAAATAAAACGGACCAAGGAAATTAATGCATCCTATAAGATACTATTTTTTTGTCTTGCAGAAACCTAAGTCAGCCAAAAGGCAAGTTTTGTTTACTAACAAATTAAAAAAATTGCATAAAACCGATCACGCGCTGTGCTCGCATCTGGAAATAACCTTTCGTAATAACCTAACACTTGGCTGTCCTGAAAAGACAAAATAACGATCAAACAAAATAGTTTTTCTAAAGGAAAGCTGCCAGTATGTTTGATCATCACTCCCTACCCCTAGTTTTTTTTTCTTTTGCATATTTTGTTACTGTGTTATTATACCCAGACACATTTCTGTTTGGGTAAGATAAGAGATCCATGTACAAAATTGTTGTCTCTGGCATTAACTCTTAACTCTTAACCTGCCGAAGTCGCATATAATCAGCAAATTAAATGCATAAAGTCCATAGAGCTTTAAATCCTCTGGCATGTTTCGAGTTAAGGTTTCACTAATCAGTTTTGTACTACAAATTATACCCCTTAAATAACTGTCAATAATGATTGATGATTGATTGATTGATTGATTGATTGATTGATTGATTGATTGATTGATTGATTGATTGATTGATTGATTGATTGATTGATTGATTGATCGAATGAACGAGTGAGTGAATGAGTGAGTGAGTGAGTAACTGAGTGAGTGATTTTATTTGTTTTTTAATGCAAAAATTACAAACATAACAAAATCACAAATCAGAAATACAGTATAGCATAATATAACACCCCATTCGCAGTGAATCAAACTCCTTCGGGATAAAAACAAAAAGCATACGACTAATAATATATTTAGAAGGACATCATTTCGACAGTACGAAGATTGAATTCCTTCTTCATCTCATCATTTTGTTAGTGCATTTCTCTCCGTCAGTTTTCTTCACCTGCTACTTTCTGCCTTAGATGGAGGTAAAACTGTCATCCACTTCACTCGTATTGACAAAGAGGGAACCTTATCCACCCATTAACGCCACGAGGACACACTAAAAGATAAGCATGATAACTTGATTGTCACTATTCGCCCATTTTACGCTTGCACTGAAATGCCTAACCAAGCTGTCGAATGGACAGATCATGGACAGATAAACACATACGCACATAATGTTATACACGCATAACATGATTCGTATAGACAGACCTTTTTTTCTGCATGAGAGGCGCGTATATGTTTAAAACATGCACGACAAGTTACTATACAAAACACAGAGTTAGATTAACTCGGCAAAGGGGTCTGTTGATACCAGGCCCCCAAACAAGGGTCGGGTTTTGACCCGGAATTGGATGAAGTTTTACCAGTGCTTAGTACAATATGAACCTTCTCGGGGTCAGATTTGACCCCAACATACCCTTTTCCGACACATGTTGATCTCTTTATTTTCAGAGTTAAGGTCAACTTTATTCATGGGTGAGAGACTTAAGGCCACCGCACACTACACGATTTTCGGTCGCACGACTGCCGACTTTGGATCTGAAATAAATCAGCGTGTACTAAATATAAGCGCTTTTTTTTATTCGGATCCAAAGTCGGCAGTCGTGCGACTGAAAATCGTGTATAGTGTGCGGTGGCCTTAACGGTCTATACACCATTATGAAGCACAAAATAGAGTCCTATATTTCTATGTAGGACTCCCATCACTCAAGGAAATATAAAATACACGTGATTAACACCTATTAAGGATTTTCTTTATGTGTTTTTTGATTGTTGCAGTAAATAACTTCTACTTTTTGTCTTTTATGTTTTTGTGCTGCTTGTAGTAATGTCATTGTTACTTATTGTTTATTGTTGCCATTAATGATCACATCGTTTATAAACACAACAAAAAAGTAACTACCCCCTTTTTGAAACTACCATAACTTTTTAACGAAATAAGTTTTAGCAAAATAATTTGGCAGGCACATTTCTACACTCATTGACTAACTTCTGTGTGAAAATACGATCAATCCGTCAAGCCATGCATGAGTGAGCATGCATTAAAAGCAAAATGCCATGCACTTTTCAAAAGTCACAGGAGTCATCTCTTATGCCAAAATAATGGTAAATAATGGTTTTTTTTTGGCTTTATTTATAAAGTGTGCTCACTGAATCATGACATGGCTACAACCTTTTATGTTCATACGACATGTAAAGATACATCTTGCTGGAAAATATCCGATTCAAATTTTTCAATAAACTTAATGGATTTTACAATGTCAAAATTGAGGAAGGATGGAATTTTTTAAATTGAGCTGACTGAAGCGTAAAATATGCGAAAACTGCCAAAAGAAGTGTAAGGGCTTCAAACGATAGATGATTAACATAAATAGCACTTAATCATTCAACAGAAACAAAATCTGTCAAAATCCTGCATCACAAATTCCTCAAAATGCCCCTTGTGACTTTTGAAAAGTGACATTTTTGCCTTTAATACGTTCTCACTCATGCATGACTTGACGGATCAATCACATTTTCACACAGCAGTTAGTCAATCAGTGCAGGAACACCTTTGCCATATTTTTTTCTCCTCAAAACTGTTTCTTTAAAATGTCATGGTGTGTTGAAAAATGGGGTAGTTACTTTTTTGTTGTGTTTAGTTTAATAATTTGGCAGGCACATTTCTACACTCATTGACTAACTTCTGTGACAAAATACGATCAATCCGTCAAGCCATGCATGAGTGAGCATGCATTAAAAGCAAAAATGTCACTTTTCAAAAGTCACAGGAGTCATCTCTTATGCCAAAATATTGGTAAATAATGACATTTTTTGCTTTGTTCATAACGTGTGCTCATTCAACCTTGACATGGTTATAACCTCTTATGTTCGTACAACATGTAAAGATACGTTTTGCTGAAAAATACTGGATTTTAATTTTTTCAATAAATTTAATGGATTTTACAATTTCAAAATTGAGGATGGATAGAAATTGTTAAATTGAGCTCACTGAAGCGTAAATATGCGAAAGTGCCAAAAGAATTGTTAGGGGGTCAAACGATAGCTGATTAACATAAATAGCGCTTAATCATTCAACAGAAACAGAATTTGTCAAAATCCTGCATCACAAATCCCTCAAAATGACACTTGTGACTTTTGAAAAGTGACATTTTTGCCTTTAATACGTCCTCACTCATGCATGACTTGACGGATCAATCACATTTTCACACAGCAGTTAGTCAATCAGTGCAGGAACACCTTTGCCAAATTATTTTGCTCAAAACTATTTCGATAAAATGTCATGGTGTGTTGAAAAATGGGGTAGTTACTTTTTTGTTGTGTTTAGTTTAATGTATACATGGCTCAGTCTCGAAAGAGCAATGACCCATTGCTATTTCTTTTCATATTTTATACTTTCAAAAATGGGTCATTCTGTTTAAAATCTTTGCAAGTTTACTGTTATTTGTTATGTCACTGTGTTATTATTGTTACCTATATTTTTATGACTTGTTTACTCGTTTATATTTTAATGAAATGTGGAAAATAAAAATAAATATAAATAAAATAAATAATTTCGATAATTTCCTGATGGTCAGCAGCATAAGTCAAGAAAAACCTTTGACGCTTTGACAGGACACGGAGATGATAGTGACAACATTATACGAGGCAAATGAAAATCCATGGTATTCGACATAATTTCTTGTTTATGTTATTTCTAAGTGAACCTTCGCGAATTGCGGGGGGGCGGTGTATACACCCTTACATAGCCCCTCGGCTATTGACAAGATACACACATGTATACACACATATACCTACAAACATACACTCACATGTATTCTTATATGCATACATATTAAATCAGTAGTTCTGCAGAGCAAGATTGTAAATTTTGTGATTACAACCTTGCGAATTTGGAAAATTACAAGGTATTCATTAGAGCTTAATGCCGAACTGGTTGCCCTTTTCCTATGAAAAAAAAAGAAAAAAAACCGACCCTGATGAATTCGCCATTTAACAGACCACGTAAACTACACAAAAGCCATGTTAATCATCCAAGTCTAGCAAGCTTATTCGGTACCGATAATGAAGGTCTGCAAAATTAATATTCTTCTAATTAAAAGGCTATGCTTTTGATCCTGAAAGAAGCTAATCATTTCTTGCTTCATTTAATGACATCCACAAAGATTCTTTGACTTCCAGTGAGGAGTATACATCAGCTCATTAGTATACCTATAGTAGCTCATTAGTACGTGCAATGTGTCTGTAAATGGTAGAATTACGAAACATGGTCAATGCATGAATTTCATTTACCACCTACTGCATGCGTTGTTCCTTTCATTTAAAGCCAAATATTATCATACAGTGACTTTTATTTGAACTTAACCCATTTGTTTCATTTAGCTCAACATTATGTGTGTCTCAATTTATATATTTCAAATGTCAATGTTGTTGTTTTTCATATATAATTATGTATAATTTGTAAAGCGCTTAGAAACAAAGCGTATTAAGCGCTATATACATGTAAATGTAAATGTTTATTATTATTATTATTATTATTATTATTATTATTATTATTATTATTATTATTATTATTATTATTATGATTATTATTATTATTATTATTATTATTATTATTATGATTATTATTATGATTATTATTATGATTATTATTATGATTATTATTATGATTATGATTATGATTATGATTATGATTATGATTATGATTATGATTATGATTATGATTATTATTATTATTATTATTATTATTATGATCATCATCACTGCACAATGGTGATGGTGGTTTTTTTCTTTGTTAACCCACTCCATAACTTAAGTATTGCGTTCAATTGTTTAAATTAAATTCAATAAGCGTATTTAGCATGTATAGCTTTAATCTCTTACTGCTTCTGCTCGTATGTTTTCTTCTTCTCGTATTTTTGTGAGCATCCACTGGATTGGGTCAAATAGTCTCATTGACTGACAGTTTATTTAATTAACTTTTTTTGACGCCGCAGTCCAGTGGATGCACATTTCTGAATTGCGTTATGTACATTTATGTGTCATATGATTGTATTTTGTACTTTTTGATTTGCCCGAAATAAATAATAAAAAATAAAGAATAAAAAATCATCATCATACAGTATATTTGTCCGTACAAATTATTTTATTTTATTTCATCGAGTCAATCCTGAAATATATGATTGTCTATTATTGAGTCAATTATATTATGTGTCAGTGTTTGTAACAAATTGAAGAAACCCTTTAAAATGATAAATTAATGGTTAATTGGGCTCAGGGGACAGATATATAATTATTTCAATTGATTTCAAACGTTTATTATTTCTATTACAAAACGGCGACATTTCATTCATTTATTTTTTCACAAAGTCATATTACCATCAATATTTATCACAATACAAAACAAACTAATGAGACTTTTTATTCAATATTGCGGTAATACATATTACAAATACAAATAAGCTCAATAATCATAATGAGGTGACTTTGAAAAAATATATAAATGATTGTACTTGCGTCCATTCCAATATGACAATTAATATTGAGACTATATTTAATACTGCAGTATAGAAAATAATATAATATATTACAAATGCAGATAAGCACAACAATCATAATGACATGACATTTGAAAGAAAAAGAGGTTTTAAACATTATTGTAGTCTAAGATGTAGTCGCAGTGTAGTCACTGCAGTCTCATAAAAACAAATACGTTAAGACAATACTTGGCAGCGACCTTAATTTGCACTTGAATTAAGGTGTTTCTTGCCTTTCAAATAAGACTATTAAACCCTCATATTTCATCAAGTACATGGTAATTTGTGATTTCTGTCATTATGTTTAATTTCTAATTTACTCTTCGTATTTGTATTCAATTCCATGTTTGAAATGTTAATGACATTTTCACCCACAAAATAATAGAAATATTGGCACAAAGGCAATTTGTACTCGTCACACAAAGTTAAACATAACTTTCGGTCGACAATGGCATATTGAATGAGATAAAGTGTATCAGAATATGTATCAACAGAGAAAAGGTTTTTAATAGTCTCGTTAGGTTTATAACTTTTTGAGACTTGCTGTGACGTTTTAGATCATTAAATCCTATCACAATATAATCAACAGTTCCGTGTTGGTTTCTGTAAACTAAAAAAAAAATGTTTCCAGAATAATAATACATTTCGAGGTCGTAAAAAAAATTATATATATATATATACACCAGTTTAATGTTATGAGCGAAATTTAACTTTGTTTTTCAATTTACTACATTGCGTACTCCTGAACTCTAAACAAAAATGAACAGTAGTAGCAGTGGTTTATGCATTTTATTCTTCAACGATCTGACTTAATCATTCCAATCCATCTGTCCACTCAAATTCGAATGTTGAGGTTGAGTCACTCCCCCACCCTACCCCCCCCCCCCCAAAAAAAAATGCTAGTAGAAAGCAACATTTTGTTTCTTGAGGTAAAAAAAAAAATACTTCAAAAAATATTTAATTTCAGTGTAGGTATTTTAATGACTGCATGAGTTTTAAATAACAGTTTTTTTAACTTAATTAGTTAGGGTGTAAAGATACCACACGTTTGGTAACAGTTTGAATGCATTTTGGTCTAACGTTAGGCTTGCAATCGTGACCTTCTTATACTTTTAAAGATATGAAGCCGGTGACTTTGTATAACACTTAAAAATGTGCGTATTGTACAGCATTTTGTAGTTTTGGTTTTATAACCCTACCTAATCTTCATAAAAAAATGACCCGGTGCCCATTTGAATTTCAGATTGTATCTATATCTTACGGAATTCCACAGTTTGTTTATATGATGTCTTTGTATGCATTACATACAGGGGTAATACAGGGGTATTACATTTACTAGGAGATGATGTTTTCACGGTACATGTACCGACAAAACATGAAATCGTGCACACACGCAGGCGTTTACACACACGCTTGATTTTCCTTCAGAATAATATAATGTGTACTGTATATGCTAAAAATACCTCATGCTTTTCTTACACGGTTTGTTTTATGATTAGAAATGAGATGAAAAGTAATGGTTATGTAGTAATATTTTGAATTAATGTATCTATATATTTTAACATATTATAAATATGGCATTAAACCCACTGTATAACATTGTCAAGGCCTCATTTAAAAATGTCAAACTTTGGTATCTGACAGTACATGTTTGAATGGGCAAAATAGAACACAAAACTTTAGACAGTGATGTTGTCACTTGCAAAATCTGTACAGAACAAAATTCTACCACACAGCAGTCTATGGGATATACTGTAATGGTGGCTCAATGATTTTTTTCCACTGCACCGCACCCCCCCCCCCCTTGATCGACTCCTCTCATAGAAATGTCATTAATACATGAATTGTTACGTTTCATAGAAAAAGAAAATGATTCTTTGTATAGTAGTGTAGCATTGGACCAAACTTCAATTATAATTTGCATGAATATAAACATTTTGACAGAGGCTATTTTGATCCAAAACAGCCCCTGTCAACATTAGACATTATCTGCGTTCGCTTTGTTTGCTACGTATTATGAAATTCAACCTTTTATGCTTTATTTTGTATCATGCATGCACTTACAATTATTACTGTTTACTCTACTAAAGATGCTGACTATAATATGCATCTCTAATCAGTCACAAATCACATCAGTTGTAACGAAAACTGTATGCTCATTTCCGGCTTTCATCCTCGTTGACCATGTTGACATAATTTTTGTTTGTCATCTGATGTACAGCTACCACTGTCTGTCAGCTATAATGTAATTTTGAAGTGGTCTGCAAATGGCTCGTACGCCATATACTGTATAGTTGATGATACGTATCTGTCAAAGGGTTATTGTAATCATATTAAAGGCATTGTATAACACTGTTTCCAGTTAAAAAAAAAAAATCTGAGCTACATGATTCTCTATGCTACCAGTGTCTTTGATAAGGTCTAAAAATAAAGCCCTGAAAAAAATTGTATTTCAAAATGATTATTTAGTACTTTAAAAAAGTGAAAATCGTAAGTTGACCGGATTCACCTGCCCCTTTTCCTTCCATAGACTTACTGTGTGTACATCGAGGCTATTTTGTACTCGGCCCGAGTATTAATTGTTTATTCATTCATATCTTGCCAGTGGCAGAATAAATTTCCAAACATTTGTATCCTAGGGTGTTTATTTGTCCATTCAAACACTTCTATGTAGCTCAGATAGTAAAGTTTGGCAGTTTTTTTTTAATTTGCAGCTCCACAATGTTCTTAGAAGAAGAAGAAGAAGAAGAAGAAGAAGAAGAAGAAGAAGAAGAAGAAGAAGAACTTATTTACCCAGGGTAGCCACTTCAGTCATAAAGACTGCTCTACCAGCGAGCCCTGCATAGGCCTAACATAAATATTATTATTACCCTTCCCTGTTCTAGAATGCTGGGCGCCTGGCTAGAAAGCAGAAGGTACCATTTTTAAAAAGTCTTTGGTATGACCCGGTCGGGGCTCGAACCCGCGACCTCCCGGACCAGAAGCGGACGCTTTACCACTGCGCCAACTCGCCCGGAATCAGGGCAATAGTTTCCGTTTCTCATTAAGGATTCAGATCAACATAATAAACACTAATTTTTTTTTCTAAACATAATTTAAATCTACTTTTGATTTTGTGTCTGCTCATTCATGTTTTGACAGTATGAATCTACATGTATTCATGTTATCTATTTTACAGAGTCAGAAAGACTTTTAAACAAGATTCTATGCAATTGTTACTTTTTTCTACAGGGTCTTTATTTTCAATATATTTGATAATAATAGGTTTTGATTTTATATACTTATCTAAAGAAAAAAAATTATATACACTATTGTTATGCCCGTCATCGGATACTTGTAGATGTCACATATATACAACAGTCTGTTACGTTATATATTTTTTTTTGGGGGGGGGTGAAATAAATGAACTGAATAAAATGATGTATCAAACATCTGCCCACTCCTGAAAATGATCATTACCACCACAATGATACCTGTTATAGTTGTATAAACTTGTTGTGTAGCTCTTTTTTATTTTTTTTCTTCTTGTATATTTTGCGTAATACGAGGCCACAAATTTTAAAGCCACAGGCTAACAATGGCAACAGTTTAAAAAATGTGATCTACATAATCCTCTATGCTAAG
>JZLH01S0064831.1:0-11005 GCA_001188425.1 Eucidaris tribuloides | reverse complement strand
CATCACATCCAATCTTCACACCTTCCCCTCACCAATCACCATCCATACTTCATCCCATCACCATCACGCATCACCATCACTTCACCGATCACACATCACCATCCCCTCCACCATCACCATCACCATCTCCATCACCACATTCACCACCATCATCACTATCACATCACCAATCACCAATACCATCACAATCACCTACCATCACCATCCTCATCCCCATCACCATCACCCAAACCTCACCATTCACCCTTCACCATCCACCAATCACCATCTCCAATTCTCCATACATTAACATTCACATTCAAAATCATCGTCCCACCAGCGCGGGTGTCGGCTGATGGTGATGGGGATGGGTGATCAAGATCGGTGATGTGTGATTGGGACCGGGATGCGGGTGATGGTGATGGGATATGGATGGGGATGGAGGATGGGGAATGTGATGGATAGTGATGGAGATGTGATGGAGGATGGTGATGGTGATGGTGATGCCCTGATGCGTGATGGAGGTGGGATTGAGGGATGGGGATGGGATGGGATGGGTAATATGGAGATGGTGATGGTAATGGTGATCGGTCGTGGGGATGGGATGGGGACAGTGATGGAGATGGTGATGGTGATGTGATGGTGATGGTGATGGTGATGGTGATGGTGTGTGATGTGTTTAACATTAAGCACGTTGTTTGCGCATATCATTTTGTTGAATACACTTTGCAAGAGTGATATCTTTCAGTCTACTGTAACAAGCACGCAATTATTAGAAAAAACAGAGAGAATTTAGAGTCACTTAAAATTCAAAATTACTTATGCCCTTCATTTGATTAAATACTATAAAATATATTAACTATGTAAGTGATACATTTATGTTTCTGCGTTATGTCGCGGATAAATTGTGGCATCCCATCATCATACCATCACCATCCCATCGCCATCCATCACCATCCCCATCCCCATCCCCATCACCATCATCATCAGCCATCACCATCGCCATCGCCGCATCACCATCCACATCCGATCCCCATCCCGCATCCCATCTTCATCACCATTCACATCACCATCGCCATCGCCATACCCACCATCCCATCCCCCCATCCCCATCCCCATCCCATCCCAATCCTTCACTCCCATCCCCATACTCATCATCAGTCGCATCCATCACCATCACCATCCCTCATCTCACCATCACCATCACCATCACATCCCCATCCCTCACCATCGACCTATCCCCATCCCCATCCCATCCCGATCACTATCACCATCAACATCTATGATCACCATCCCATCACCTTCACCATCGCCATCTCCATCACCATCCCATCACCATCACCATCCCCATACCCATCCCCATCCGCCATACCCATCACCCATACCATCTCTCATAACCATCACCATCACCATCACCCATCGCCATTACATCAGCCATCCCCATCCCCTCCCATCACACATCACCATCACCATCTTCATCACATCCCATCACGTCATCACCATTCCCATCTTCATCACCCATCACCATCACAATCACGCATCACCATCACCTATCACTTCATTCACCATACCATCCATCCACCATCTACATCACACACAGCATCTCCATCACCATCATCACCCCCCACATCACTAATCCACATACACCTCAACCATCAACTCCACTCACATCCCTAAATCCCACATACCTTCACCCACCATCACATATCACCCTTCACTCATCACCACTCCATCTCCATCACCATCTCCATCACCATCAAAATCACGTCCCCATCACCATCACCATCAATATCACCATCACCAGCTTCACCACAGCCTTTCGTTGATTCTACGGATTGTAAGACATGGACAGGTAAGAATTGTAATGAACATTTTCTGGGTTTTTATTTGTTTTTTCCCTTTACTCCCGTTTGCCACAATTTATCCGGACATAACCAGAAACATAAATGTATTCACTACATAGTTATATATATTTTTATAGCATTTAATCAAATTGAAAGGGCATAAGTAATTTGAATTTTAGTGACTCTATTCTCTCTGTTTTTTCTAATAATTGCTGTGCTTTGTCAGTAGACTGAAAGATATACTCTTCAAAGGTGTATTCAACAAATGATATGCGCAAACAACGTCTTAATGTTAAACAAAAACAAATTACTTGACTGTGATAGTGCTGATATAATTCTGATTACAAGTTATACTTGTTGTACATAAGCATAATTAACTTCATTTAAATCGCAATATGTATACTTAACTTTCATTCTTAACCTCATCCATATATCGTGCGTACCAAATAAAAGATCTACATTCATTTGTAAATTTACATTTTTACAATATAAAAAATTGATAAGTGAACGACGTGAGATGGTAGGGGTTAAACCTATATATATATTGTATGTACACATAGAGATACAGTAATCATATTTATACACTTTTTCAACATAAAAATAACAGTAATTAAGCAAACACATAATTACGCTAATTCCTCCAACTGGCGCATTCACACACACACACACACACACACACACACACACACACACACACACACACACACCAACATCTCATCGCATACAAAAGACATATACGCACACGCACATACACACACATTCACATACACACAGACACACATACAAATACACACACATTCACATACACATAGACACACATACAAATACACACACATTCACATACACACAGACACACATGCAAATACACACACAATAATATTACTGCTAATTAAGGTGATGTTATTTCTAGTAATTATAAAATTGGTTTCTTTTAAACATTATCATCTATTTGTTTAACATATGTTGATAGAAAGATCATGTACAATTGCTGTGAACAATCGTGAAATGAAAATATACTCCGACGGTAAGAACTGTAAATACCACACAGTTATATATACACGTATTTCAACAATTCATACCTTAACAGTCACCAGAGCGAAATTATACAGCTTTTGTAGGATGTGACCCGTCACCATAAAGTTGCAAAATTCAAATGTAAGGAAAGTGTCAAATGTCGTAATTATGATATCTAGTATAAAAGGGAAATGTCCTCAGAAATAAAAAGTTTTATACACTTCACATGTTGCAAAATACTGAATAATTATAGATTTTTTACCCAAATTATTTTTCTTTCTATGTTTATATTTCATAAGATGTACAACGTTATAAAGATGTCGTGGTGACATGTCACGTATGATATGTGTACATAGTTAGTACATATACATTTATTTACTCAAATTAAAGTGATAGGCTAACATTGTGGAGCTTCAATTAAAAAAAAATCAGAACTACATAGTAGTGTTCATATGGACAAATAAACACCCCAGAATAAAAAAATTTGGAAAGTTTCATTGCCAATGGCAAGTTATGTATGAATAAACAATTAAAACTCGGGGCGAGTTTAAATAGCGTAGGTGGACACACAGTAAGTCTATGGGAGAAAATGGGCAGGTGAATCCGATCAACTTACGATTTTCACTTTTTTAAAGCACTAAATAATCATTTTGCAATACAATTTTTTCAGGGCATCATTTTTAGACCTTATCAAAGACAATGGTAACATGGGGAATCATGTAGCTCAGATTTTTTTAACTGTGGTAAATGTTAGCCAATACCTATAATACATGATGAATTTCAGAAAATTAGTGCGTTTTTATAACAAATGTTTTTGAGAATTACCCTTTCAAAAATCTACCTTTTTCACAGTATGGAGTGGCAAAATATTACCATAATTTGTAGCTGAAAAGGGTCATATGAGACCAAATTTTCAACAAGTCGTTTTGTAACAAACATAAAATGTGCCATCTACTGTACGTTGTATGTAAACTAAACTTTCCAGTCAAACAAGAGGGACTGTGATTTGATGCACGAAAATGGTTAATACCTAATTCGTGTTCATACATAAGATCCATTTTATATGACGTAGAAAAAAAGTAAAATATGAACTTTTTTAACATGAGTTAGCACACTATTTGTGAGTTACTAATCATTCTCATTACATTAAGTTCACCTTTTCATAAATCTAATTTGAAGTCTCCGTGTGTATATAAATCTTTCACATTTACAAGATTATGTTCACGATTTGTACTCCCAGAAATTAATTTATCGACCAAATAAGCTAAAACATTTTCATGTGAAGATTCATATCACCTCCCACAAAACGTTGCGGCTAAGAAGCCAGATTTTGTGGAAAAAACGCTGATAAAATTCAAACACAATGTATCACGTAATATTGCGACTCGTCGCTCACTGAATTTGGATTTTTACACGACCTGTAAAACTAGTCTGACTTTCAGACCTGATTTATGTATCATCTCGTAAAAACTGAATATTTGCTGATCAGAGCTCTTAAGGCAAGAAAAAACGAACGCCGTGCAGTTGAACGATTGTCGAGCAGTCTGTGCTAAATCTGTGCTACGGTCGGACTCTACCAAATTAAAACTATTAGGTGAATGCTAGATCCACCGTCTGAAACCTAGACTACAAAATACGACTTTAGCATCTACCCATTTCAAATAATTTATCGTTTACATTTCAAAAACTTTACAACATATGAATCCCAAATTTTGGAAACTGCATATTTATGTATCCTTCCTTTCAGTTGAATCAAATCTGAGAAGAAAAGGGATTGGTTTGCAAATCATGAACTCAGTCTTTAAAGTGTGATGTGACAATAATATTTACATCGATTTAATGGCGTTTTTAGTTACGTGAGATTCCATACAAAATATATTTTCCTTAATGCGTAATACGTCAACAAAGAAGTGCAATAGAAAAGGAGAAGGGGTCAACGGGTGCAAATGATAATGTTTTTGTTGGACGCCTGTGCAACCCATGTTTCACAGTTCCAAAAATGAAAACAAAAAGAAGATCAATTAAACGGGGTATCCGCTTTTTCTATTTTCTCCTGGGGTTAACTGTTAGAAGGTTCGCTGCGGCCCTTTTGAGCGTCTTCTTCCCGTCTTATGATCAGAACACTCATCACGTAAAAAAACCCACTACACTTCATCGAAAAGAGAGGGGTGGGAACCCGGTGCCATGGCAACCTGCCTATTCACATTGCTGTAATCGGATGATAGACAATAATCAAAAACGAAGCAGAAAGTCAACATAAAGTTGTATGTGCTGTTACAGATGCCATTAGTGCATTCCACCGAAATAAATGAGTGACTGACCAATATGTCATGATCTTCACTTACGTTTCATGATTACTGAATGACCTACTTTGCTGAAAAAAAAAACATGCTGATAAATTATCAGCATGTTTTTTTTAAATGGTCATTTATCATCAACAACAAAATATTTGAATTGATAGAAAAAAATGTGTCACGTCTCCGTGTTGTATGTTGGATTTCTGCAAATCACCACTAATACGCAATCAATCCTGCTACCAACAATACACATATCCCCGTCACCATCGGTAGGGACTCAATACGACCAGTACCTGAACCAAGTCTGTCGTTAATAGTGGGCAAAATTGGTCGTTTTTTCGTCGGGTTGGTGAGTGGGATACTATCACTCGTCATGGAAGATGTGACCGCATTGTCAGGATTCTCAGAAGTCGAGGGTGACATATTGACGTCATCGTCGTTTTCCTCGTCGTTTTCTTCGTCGTCCTCCTCATAAGGAGGACCAACGTCGACGGGATCGACCACGCCTCTAATCGCACCATCTCCCGAACCCTCTTCCCAGATGAAGGTCACGTCCTCAAAGATATCTGTCACGGGGTCCTCAAAGACTTGTGTTACTGGTTCCTCCACGATGTCCTCCGTCACGTTGTAAGGGATGTATTCCTCTTCGATTTCTGTGACACATATGTAGGTCCCCGCCTCGTCGACCGTTATATTAACGACAGTAAATGAGCCCTGAGTCTCTTCTTCGAGCTGAGATATGGAACGGGAATCGTTAACAGAACTGCCGTTGAAGAAAAGGTCCCCCGTTGGAAGCCTCCAGATGATATTAGTCGATGAGTTGCCTTTCGGTAGACAATCAAGGGGCAGATTTTCATCCGGGGTAATGGTTACCGTACTGTTGGAGTCCGGACAGTTCAGCGCAGTCATGTTCAGATGGCTGATACTTCGATTTGCCAAATGATCTGGAGTCCAACACTCTGCATCAATCGCGTCAACAATCACACGTGACAACCAATCGTGCAGAGTCCCAATGCCACAATCACAGTGCCACGGGTTTTGCGATAAATCAACAGAAAATTCGAAACTTCTTTCCCAAGGGAGGACGTTTATAGCAAACAAACTAGTCAAGAAATTACCTGTAATGTTGAGATAGACGAGCTTCACCAGGGAATCGAATGATCCTGATTCTACCGTTCTGATTTGGTTGTAAGCCAGATTCACGGATTGAAGTTTGTTTACAGTAGGAAAATCCTCCTTTGATATGTTGGTGATTCGATTATAGGCCAAGGTTATACGATGTATGTATAAATTCTGACTGAGAAACTCGGTTGGTACTTTGGTCAATTCGTTCTTACCGAAGAGAACTATTGTAATCGTCGAGGAAGATGTTACATTTGGGATCATTCTCATCTTATTGTTCTCCAGATCTATCAAATAAAAGCTGGAAGCCATTGACACGGTGTTATTTGACGATGACAATGCGGGGACGTTGTTCATGAGGAAGTATTGAATGTCAGGCATCTGAACAAAAAAATGAGGTGGCATGGAAGACATGGGGACGTTAGACATACGAAAACTGGAGACAGACGACAATCCTACAAAAGCATTTTCGTCGATAAGTTCTATAGGGTTATCGCTGAAATCTACGTTCGTAAGCGAATAGCAAAATTGAAAGGCGTAGGCCTGTATATCAGTTATTAGGTTTCTGTTAAGATAGAGTAATCGCAGGTTACCCGTTTGGGAAAACGCGACAGGTGAAACCGTCGACAGCATGTTTCCTTGGAGGCGTAACGCCGTTACATATTCAGGGAAGCCTCCTGGAGGGAACGTGTCAATGAAGTTATTTTGAGCAAACAGTTGCAGGTAATTGGTCGTGATAATGAAGGGGACAAATATGAGGGAGCGTAGCCTATTGTAAGATATATCCAAGACCTGCAAGCTGCTGGCAACCACAAAGGCTAGTTGGTCGATCGTGTCAAGTTGATTGTGGGATACATTGAAGACTCTCATTTGAGGAATTTCCAAGAATCCTGGAATGTGCGTCAAATTGTTCTGATCGGCGAAAAAAATTTCAAGATTGGGAAACAGGAAAGAGTCTTCACCTGTTATGTCAGACAAATGATTCTGGCCGACAAAGAGGGATCTAAGCGGAAGTACCTCGCCAAGTGAACCCAAAGTATGCAAGTTGCTGTTGATCATATAGAGATATTTAAGGGAAGGTAACTGAGCAAATGGATCCGATGTGATATCTTCAATAGGGTTATCGCTAAGATGCAGGGTATCTAGCCACTCTAAGGGTGGTAAAGCTGAAAGGGTATGAATGTCATTACCCTCGAGATTAAGCTCTTCAAGACTTGACATATTCATTAAAGAATCGGCCGATATAACTGTTATTTTATTGTTTGCTAAGTCTAGCTTCTTTAATGCAGGCAATTCCGGGAAATCTGGAAATGAAGTGAAGTGATTATCCTGAAGATATATAACTACCAAACTGGGTAAATTAACAAGGCCTTGCTCGCCTACGGTCGATATGTTATTGTGATTCAAATATATGTACCTGAGAGAAGGTAGGTCATGGAAATTAGACATAGTAGTGAACTGACAGTAAGCAGCATTGATAAAGTCCAGGTCCGGGTGGCCATCAGGATCAAGAGTAAACTCAGAGGAGATATCGGTGTGATCTAGGTACAAGTACGCCAAGGAAGGCAGTCCCTTGAAGATCGCCTTGTGCAGAGGATTGTTGGCAACGTTGACGACTTTCACAGTCGATAGGTTGAGATGTGTAGAATCAAAGGTAGTTATCTGATTGTGATTGATAACCAGAGAAGTGCGCAGTTGGATTACAATCGAATAGGAGGCAACTTCGTTAAATCTGAAATCGATGGACACTAAGGCAGGAAGACCCTGAAATGCATCCCGAGGAATGTAAGATATTTCATTCTTTTGCAGGCGAAGTCGTTCAAGAGATGGCATATTCTTGAATGGTGATACATCGGTTATTTTGTTGTCTTCCAAATTAAGTTCTACAAGGCTTGGCAATCGATCAAATACGTTATCATCAATATGGGCAATTTGATTTTGACCAATGCTTAAATAAATAAGTGATGTTAAGTTACCGAGAGACCGTAAATGCTGTATTCGACAAAAGTCCAGGAGCAAACTGACAACTTCTTCTGGTTGTTCAAAGGCACCAGGCCCAATTGTATGAAGGGGATTGTCCGTGAGGCTAATCGATGCTCCCTTTAGTGCTGCGTTGGATACGTCTTCAATGGAATTTGAAGAGAGTCTGCAAGATCGTAGGCTCGGCATGTTGGAAAATGCATTACGTGGTATCGTTGCAATTGCGTTTTGTTGCAATCCAATTTCGAGTAATGTGGGCAGAACGATGTCGGAAAGGAAACTGATGTCTGACAACTTGTTATCTCCAAGACTGAGTTGCCTCAGGTTGGACAGATCGGAGAAAGCCTCGACTGCAATGTGGCTGATAAGATTCCCGTTGAGCCAGATAGTATCGACCCTGCTTGCACCAGAAAAGCTACCCGCCGTTATATCAGTGATGAGGTTTTCCGTCAAATCTATGGAGGAGACACCGGTGGGGATCGGAGCGGGGATGACCTCGAGAGCTTTACGCCTGCAGTCCATCACGTTGGTCCAGGTGAAACGATTTCGGTAACACAGACATTCTTCCGGACACGCCAGGACGTCCTCTACGACAGCAACCAGAAGAAAGAAAATAACTGCCATACGCCTCATGATTGGCCGCTTCTCTTGACGCCGGTCCATCTTAATGTAGCGTAGCAGTGAGTTACGACGAAAGGCTGGAAAATAAATTAAAAAGGAAAGCAACATGAGCATATTAGTTATCGTTTATGATATTCCAATATGTGTCGTTCTTTTCGGGCTTATTAACAGTGTAATTAACTTTGAATGTCCAAGTGGGGGGTTCGTGCGCGCGCGCGCGCGCGCGCGCGTGTGTGTGTGTGTGTGTGCGTGCGTGTGTGTGTGTGTGTGTGTGTGTGTGTGTGTGTGTGTGTGTGTGTGTGTGTGTGTGTCGTTGCAGATATAATGTACAATCTAATCACTATTATCAGCGCGCCGCGTTCATGATATCATTTTCCCCGCTTCAGTCGCGAGTGTAACTGAAAACTGTATTTTTTTTTAAGACTGTGATATTCACACCCGCCACGGGTTGACGCAATGTAGGTTTTCGACGTAGCACTACCCACAGTGGGTTACACAAGAAGAATTTCGTCACTAGAGTTCCCCACTGTTGTGAACTGTAGACATCCAATTTTCCATTGCGGATCCCAAAATCGGCGGAATGCAAAGAAAAAAACCACTGCTGTAGCCGTATATAAACACAACAAAAAAAAGTAATACACCCCCCTTTCTCAACATACCAATAAACTTTTAACAAAACAAGTTTGTGCCAAATAATTGCAAGAGTGTTCCTACACCTCATTGGCCATAACTTCTGTGTGAAAAATGTGATTAGTCTGGGCGTCTGCATGAATGAGCATGCATATAAAGGTGAAAATGGCACTTTTCAAAATCACATGAGTCATTCTCTTATGCAAATAACTGGTAAATAATGAACACCCCCCCCCCCCCCCATCTTTCCCTTTATTTATAAATAGTGTGCTCACTCCAACCATGTCATAGGTTACAAACCTCTTATGTTGCGTTGACAACACGTAAAGATACATTTTGCTGAAAAAAGTCGGATATTAAATTTTCAAGTAAATTGTAATCAAATTTTGCAGTAAATTTAATGGATTTTAAAATTTCAAAATCGAGAAAGGGTGGACATTTTTAAATTGTGCTCACCGAAGTGTAAAATATGCAAAAAGTGTCAAATGAGGTATGAGAGGATCAAACGATAGATGATTGACATAAATAGCGATTAATCATTCACCAGAAACAGAATTTGTCAAAATCCTGCATCAAACACCCCCAAAATGACCCTTGTGACTTTTGAAAAGTGACTTTTTGCCTTTAATATGTGCTCACTCATGCATGACTTGACGGGCCAATCACATTTTCTCACAGAATTTAGTCAGTTAGTGCAGGGACATCCTTGCCAAATTATTGTACTCAACACCGTTCTATTTTAAAGTTATAGTATTTTGAAAAAGGGGTTACTTACTTTTTTTGTTGTGTTTACTTTGTAACGATCAATTCGATTGGTCAGTCCGTTTCCATGGTAACAAAACAAGTTTTTGACCGCTGTGGGTTATAGAATGAATATTTCGACATTCTATAACCAGCAGAGGGTTGATAACGATATTTGAGTGTCACAGGCGTCGTTAGCTGGAACGGAGTGATAATGGTGGGCTAAGAACCCCCTCCCCCATTGTAAGAAAGATTTGAGGTCTTTTGCGATTCTGACATTCAAAGTAACCAGACTACAAACTGTTTTGTGATTTTATTCATTTTTCTTTTCGTTTTTTTTTTGGGGGGGTAGGGGTGTCTTCTCCGTCAGTGCATTAATGATTCCAGGGGTGTCGATCCACGTTTCGGATTGGGGGGGGGCAAAAGTGAAAACAATGCCCAAAATTTTCCGCGCGCTCTGCGCACCAAATCGTAAAGCAAAGTTTTGCGCGCAAAGCGCACCGAAAAATTGACAATTTTGTATGTTTAACTGTATTTTTATGCCGTATGTAATGGTTTTATAGTGGTTTCCAATGCTTTTCAAAACATATATTTGCAATGCATGTTATGATTTTTTTGTCAGTTGTCAAAATTATTGGGGGGGCAAATCGATATGTTTGCCCCCAATATTTTCATGGGGGGCGATCGCTCCCCCCCCATGAAAAACAGGATCAACGCCTCTGAATGATTCAGTAGAGTACATCTCCCGTTTGAGTGAAATTTTAATTTTACGTTGAG
>JZLH01S0064771.1:0-16554 GCA_001188425.1 Eucidaris tribuloides | reverse complement strand
CTATGGGTGCCATAGAGAGTTTGCGAGACCTCAGGTGAGCGTCGTGCCCCCCGGGGCTCTTGTTATCATTTTTTCCCCACTCCCCAAAAACTCACACCAAGTTGTTGATAACTTTGACTGTATTTCATTATCTCCCTTTCCCCCATATCAGTCTCGAGTGATGACCGACCCTGCTGCTATACCCCAGCTGCAGATGGCCACTGTCAACACTGTGGAACTCTTCACTGCACCCACCGTGGCAGAGGTCCCTGTCCACTCAGTCCAGGCCCCAGGACCACCACAGAAAGGCATCATGTGCATGGATGAAGATGATTTTCAGTCTGACAATGAAGCAGTAAGTAATCTCAAGACAGGAAATTATTCTAAATCAGCGGTGATCCATCGAACAGTGCGTATTTTATGGAATTCGGGTTAGCGTGTGACATGGGTTTTTTTTTTACTCATGAATGTGTAGAAATAATCATTGGGTTTTGAGGGCTGTAGGAAATATTGACAACATTAGACTGTTTATGTTTCAAATTAAATAAGACATTTTAGTCATTAAACTGGAATGCTGGAATGAACTCGAGCAAAACTTAGCATCTCTGACTCAGAATATGTAGTAAATGGAAAACTGAGTCAAAGGTCACAACCTTACATAGAACCTGAAGGTAAAGAAGGCATGATATCAGTTGACTTGGGGTAAAAACATATGAAACATGTGGTATAAACATATGAAATATATTTCATAATACTACATGGGGGTATAAACATGTAAATATATTTCATAATACTACATGGAGGTGTAAACATATGAAATATATTTCATGATACTACATGGGGGTATAAACATGTAAATATATTTCATAATACTACATGGGGGTGTAAACATATGAAATATATTTCATAATATTACTGGTGGTATGAACGTATGAAATATATTTCATACTACTACATTGGGGTACACAAATATGAAATATATTTCATAATACTACATACATGTATGGGGTACACATATGAAATATATTTCATAATACTACAAGGGGTCTAACCATATGAAGTATAAACATATGAAATATATTTAATAATACTACATGGGGGTATAAACATATGAAATATATTTCATAATACTACTTGGGGGTATAAACATATGAAATATAATACTACATTTTATTTACTACTACAGCCTCCAGTCAGTGCCCCAGAACTTGTAAGTCTTGCATTGGTTACATTGCACTTGCCTGGTGCCTTTGGAGTAGACTATACTATCATTATTGAAAAATATGTTTAAAAAATCTCCTTTTCAGTGCATTTTGAGCATTCATCATATTTCATTCATTTCCTTGCACTTTTATTCAAATTGAGTTGTATATCTGCCTATCTATTGTTTAGAACTAAGCTTAAGTTTAACTGTTTCTTGGGAAATGCAGTGAATACTCATTTTATTTTAATCAGAAATATTTGTGGAATATCTTTTATACTGCTCACAGTTTGTATACACGTATACTCTGCCTTTACCCTGTCTGCCATCGAGTTAAAAATTTCCCTTTAAAGTCTGCAAATCATTTTGTGCATATGTAGCAAATTTCACATCTGTGTGCCATGACTTGCTGTGTAGTAACAAGAATCAACTCTAAAAGGCCACTATAAAGTAGTATTTTCTACACAATGAATAGGGACCAATCCCGACAGTATGCTGCTTCCAATAAGTGTTAGGGTTAGGGGTGGGAGGGAGAGGTCACTTGAGGTGTTACTTGGCCTCTACATGTCTGTGTAAGGGAGCAAAAAAAAAAAAAATGAAGTTTAATGCCATGGTGTTTCCAATGTCTTTGAGACAGAAATAATTTCAGTCTAACCCCAGGGATGGCCTTGGATGCCCAAGTGACTGGCCTTCATGTCCTTGTGATTGGCCTTGGAAGATTTCTGTGTCCTTTTTTATTTTTCACACTTGTGGTGCAGTATAGGAATGTGCCCTACAAAAAAGTGACCTTGCACTAATAATATCAAAATTTAAAGCCTGTAACCCTTCCTGTTTTTCAGAAATAAGTATTTGTTTAAGTCTAACATTGAACAGTTTTTTGAGAAGAAGGGATGTTGTTTTAAAAAGTGTCACATGCATCCATTTATGCTATTTAGGGGTTGAATTTGGTACTACAGATTAATGGGGAAGGAGGGCAACCGGAGGTAAGAAAATATCAACCAAACAACTATCAGGACATGCTTTAGCTTTCAGTATTAATTGGGATACATTATTACTTCATGATCCTCTCCACAGAAGTAACACAGAAAAATTCCCCCAACCTTTTCATCATCGCCATCATCATCATCATGCCATGCATGCTTTTGTGTGTGCTTGACATTGTTATTTTCACAATTTAAAAGGCATTTTGATTGAAAATTGTTTCGGTCCCCGACAGACCCGGTCTGCTAGTGGCCCTCATGTGCTTGGAAAATATGAATCATGCTAAAAATATTCAAATAATTGATGACATGATGGTAGCAACAAATTATGTGATGTTAGCAGAAAAGTATGTAAGTGTGGAGACGACCAATTCCTTGTACATTCTTGAATAATGTCTGAGCAAACAGTAGTAAAGGATAGATGTGCTGTCTTCGATTGTTCACAAAAGATAGAAGTCATCAAAATGTTCTCTTGTTCTTGCTGTGTGGTAACTATTGCTATAAATATCCTCAAACTTGGCCTTTACAAAAATTTATTTTATTGCGTGGCCAGTCGGGCACTTGAATTTTAGATCCAAGTGCCCAACAGTAAAATCCAAATACCCGATCTAGACACAAGTTGTTTTTGTCATTGATCATTGCAAAAAAAGGCACTGCCTGATTGGGCAGGTTCTTTTTTTTCTGAGTGCCCAACCACAAATTTCAGGTGCCCCAGGCACTTGGGCACCTGGGTTTGTCAAGCCCTGCATTATGCACTGCAACATTTAATAGTGATTGGGCAAATGGTAAAAAAATAAAGAAAGATGTCCTAGTTTGTTCAATTAGAATTCTCAAATATTCTCCTCTTTTTCTTGCTGTTTGGATAAAATTCATCATGCTCACATCTAAATTTTTGTTGGATACCCTGGTATCACTTCTGTTTTCTTTTATTAAATATTTCAGTTAGCAGTCATTATTTAATATTTCGTCAATCTTGTTAATAAACGAATGCCAATATGGAACATAATACCAAAGTCATCATATGAGGTACATGTTCAATATGTGATCCAATCTTTCTATTTGAATCTCAAATTATTTAGGACAAAGTTAAAAAAAATACATAGATAGGTGAAACTGTCCATTCATTCTGTACTCGTGATGTGTATGATGAATTATTCATAAATAAGCTCATGTGCAATTTTTGTGAAATCAAGATTTACCTGTACTAACAAACTTCAGAAGATTGTTGACTTTTTTTGCTTTTATGTATGCCAGACTAACCATGCCTTTTTTTTGTGAATTGTGGTTGTTTCCATTCTGTTTTCTTGATACTTGTGTGCATCTTGCAATTCGATAACAAAAAGTGTGCACAGATTTGGCAAAATATAAAATTGTTGGTGTGATAAATTTAATGCTAGTAGCAAACAATCACACAACAACCTGGAGGATTTGGGGGTGTGGGGAGGGGGGGGGGGGGTCTTCAATCAAAGTGATTTAGTTGCAAACTAAAGTTAGAAATTATAATGACAAACAATAAAAATGGAAACTTCAAAGTATTGTGAAAAGTATATAAAACTAGCTTTCTCTCAGGAGGTCTGCCACAGGAATAAGAAAGCAAAACAAGTGAAATGAAATCTGAGTTACTTGTGTATTTCTTCATTACTGGGAGGATGTTGAGAGCTAAAAGGGATCACTTTCGTTGTGTAAAGTCAGAAGCTATCTCTGTGAAAAAAAAAATCTAAAGGTTTACTTTTGGAGTGCTTGCAGTGAGTGCTGCTGCCTTTAATGTTGTTGTCCCTTCTCCCTTCTAGGCTGGAGAGTTGTTATAATTTTAGGAATGACTGAAAAAAAGACATGAACAGTTAATTTTAAGCCACTATACTTGCTAGTTTCTTTAGTATTCAGTAGCAGAATAGTGCATTAATATATGTACAGTAGTGGATGAAGGTGTGACTAATACAGAAAATGAGTACATTATTAAATATCAAATGAGTAGACATTGATTAGAAAGCATTAACTTAACCCTATTTTAACTGGGCTATTTCAGACCAGGTTTTTACTGGGTGGGGGTGGGGGGTCAATTTGACCCCTCCTTCAGATCTTGGCCGCAGATCGCGCGATCGCCGCGAAAATTTGCATGCGCATAGAGCCGGATGTAAACTACTACAAGATTGTACAGTAAAATTGTCAAAAAATGGATTTTTTTGTATTTTTTAAGTAATTAATTATGCAAATAAGTGTATGAAATTATGTTTTCGACTATAACTCACTTACAATAGCTAGTAGAATGCTAAATTTTGGTGAAAATATTCATTTTGACGTTTCTAACAATTATCTACAAAAACATTTGCCGAATCACAATTAATTTCTTATGTATTTTATTGTTTTGTGAATTCCTTGTGTATTTTTTTTTCAACCTTTTGTTTTTATTGTTTTTTCGAAGAAATTTTTTGGGGACACTTTTGCGATCATAAACAGCATAAAATTAATCTAATTTAACCAGTAAAAGTAAAAATAATCATACATTTATGATTTTTGGCTGAAAACACAATTTGCATTTGTTTTGTACACAAAATCACGTTTTTGAGCAATTTTGGGGGCTGACATGCATGTTTAAAAAGTCACGCAGCGTCGTAACAGTATGTCCGATTTTCACGAAAATAGTCTCAAAAGATGCGCAAGACTTGAAAGTAAAAAGTCAGCAACTGACGCGATAAAAAATTTTTTCGCAGCGGAGAAGTCGCGAAATTCGTCAAGGAGGAGGGGGTCAATTTGACCCCCCTCCATTTAACATAGGATTAATATTTAAGGAGTAAAATAATTGGAAAAATATGGGCCTTTCATTTAAGTATGTAGTAGATACTCTGCTTGAATTATGAGTACTACTGTATAATACCTGATAAAGAAACATAAACGTACAAAAAAAAAGAGAGAAGAAAAATACATCTGTGTACGTTAATTATAACAAGTGATGTATTTTTTATCTTGTAGTATGTTGATTATATCTCCGCAATGAACAGAAAACATTACATGTGTATATATTTTGACTCAAAATACATGTAATGTTTTCTATTCATTGCAGGGTTGTAATCAAGTCATGACGCAAGTCACCTACCAGTGACTCGAGCAGTGTTCCATGACTCGTTCCCGTTGACATTTGTATAGTGACTCGACTGACTCGACTTGACTTGAACCCTAAAATGACTCGACCCAAAGTTTAGTGACTCATTACAACGCTGGTTCATTGCAGAGATACATGTATAATAATGTCATTTTGACTAAAGCATTATAATTATGTGCTGCAGGTAGGAACTTAAACAATATTTAGCAGACATTTTCTGAGGCTCTGTCAAATGCATACATATTATTCTCAGCGTATACTGTGAACATAGCTTCACATCTGTCAGTCTGTTGTGTGCTGGTAAAAGCAGTGTACAATGCCTATTTAACTCGTTCAATCCAGTACTATAACTAACTGGACAACTACATAGCCTTTGTAGGCCATTCACTAACTTTAATGCTGATTAGGTTTTTCCAAAAAAATAATGCAGAGTAGTAGAATATACTATTTAACAAAAATATAAAAACTATAAATGCAATATGGATGTCCAAGAGCCTGATCAGTTTGTCACGGACGGACATTTAACAAATTCTGAAAGTTTAAAGGCTTGTAAAAATTAAGTAGTGAAATTTGTCAAGTTTGTGTATGGTTCATTGTGAAGAGTATCACTGAAATTGTTAAATGTTTATAGAATTTTGTTGCCATGGTTACCTACTAAAGATAGAATCCATTAAATATTCAATGTCACGGACGGACAGGATAGAAATGGGTTTCTACACTTGTCAATGATATTTTGTTGTTTCTATCTAAACGAAACAACGCTGACAATTTCTATTTATTGCAGATGTTAGTCTAATACGTTGACTTCCCTGACATATGTATGTAATTTTGAAGCAAGTTGTAACTTTTACTAGAAGGACAAGAAGTTTTGTCACGGACGGACATTTCCAGTGTCACGGACGGACATTTGGCGTCACGGACGGACATTTTGTGTCACAGATGGGCATTATCCCAATTAAAATTGATATTTCTGCCCAGCTTCCAGTACTCATATCTCTAATAAACTTGAAAAGATGAAAAAACTAGAAATTTTGTGTGTCCACAGGACACAGATGCCCCAGCTATAATGCAGTCAGTAAGCATGTCTTATTGAGTGAGGGGAAACCATTTTGCATGGGCAGTGACCTTTGACCTTTGACCTGCAGACTCCAACTTGCACATGACTTGTATTTTAGTTTCTTGTACCTACATACCAATTTTATTTAAATTCTGTCTAATATTTATCAAGTTATCACCCCAAAACCAATTTGCATATATAATGAGCTGTGACCTTTGACCTTTGACTTGCAGACTACAAATTCGAACTTGACCTGTGTTTTAGTGTCAGCTACCTACATACCAAAAATTTTTAAATTCCATCAAATATTTATAAAGTTATCATCCGGAAACCAATCTACATGTATAATGAGCTGTGACCTTTGACCTTTGACTTGTGGACTTCGAATTTAACTTAACCTGTTTTTTTTAATGTGATCTACCTACACACCAAAAATATTTAATATCCGTCCAGTATTTTTTAAGTTATCGTGCGGAAACCAATTAGGTGGATGAAGGGAAGGACGGATGGACAGGTGCAACGCTTAATGCCCCCTCAAGATTTCGTCTGCGGGGGCATAAAAATACTTGTGTGTGAGTGTGTGTTGGGGGAGGGGGTTATGTGGGGGTGTATTTATGAATTACAATACCATTTATTGGATTTATGTGATGAAATATCTCACCAAAGTGATAAAACACATTTACAAAATCACTGAATTAGAAATCCACTACATGTACATGTACTATTGCAGTATAATGCACTTGTCCGTCCGTGACAAAAATTTTGTCCGTCCGTGATATTTTCAAATTCATATTTCGTATATAAATATTTAATTGATCTGGGTTTCATACATACACAATATAGGTCTTATGTTAGTGAGATAGCTCAGCATGTTTTTGTTTAAGTTCATTGCTCCAGCAATAGAACAAAAAACTTTTAAATTTTCTTTCTGTCATGGACGGACAAATTTGCATAAACATGAATAGAACAATGCGGTATGACCATTCTTGTTCAAATATTTCACAATATTTTTCTGCATTTTAGTAAACTGGTGTTTCATCTATAATTACTTGTAAACAAAACTCAAAATAATCTAATGATTGTCAAAATAGGACCAAATCAATATTTCTCAAAAGTGTCCGTCCGTGACATCAGTGTTCAACACCCCTACTCGAAAGTGAGTCATTCCAGTCGCTTTCCAGACCTTACCAAATAAACAAATATGGATTTTAGTAACTTTAGATATCAATGAAAGATTCGGCAGTGATTACATCATAACAATGTAAAAATGATTTTTTTACCCCAATGCTCACTTTAATTGATCAGGCTCCCAAGTCACTTCAACATCAAATGCCATTTTTTGCCCAAGTGATGTTAACAATCCATGATGAAATAAGTATTTCAGGATTGTGAATTCTTAAAGCAGTGTAGGATTTAGGTTTTTGAAAATTTTAAATATGATGGTATAAATTCTACAAAGTGCAATTGCAGTAAAACTACAGTGTATTGTTGCGAAAACATTACATGAAACATTACAGAAAACATTACATGTCAAAGCTGTATAATCATCAACTTATAAAAGAATTAAAACATTTATGCATACCCACGTGAATGTGCTCTACATTACATGTATACATGCATACTGTACATGTACATGTATTCATGGCGCATCACATCAAACTGAGAATTAATAATTTCTGTGTAACTAAAAAAATCTGTATTTTTTGCCTTTCCGATTAGATATCTCACTTTTCATCAAACGATTGTCCGAAGGAGTCGGTTTCTAGAAAAAGTATAACAGAGGTACAAAACTTTGTTTTTATAAGAGAAAGGGGTACATTAAAAAAAATATATAAGTTAAGACTTAGATATGAAAGGTGATGTATGAAGTCTTATCCAGTAAGACAATATATTGTCACTTCTCCGGCAGAAGGGCCCTAGCAAATGTTCCCGGCAGAAGGGTGTTAACCTTTAGTTGCCTATAACTTGAAACCATTGACTCTTTTCACATGAAATCAAAGTACATGTAGTGTGATATCCTTCTGTCAGTTTCTTAAGTGCAAATATCAAATAAGGCAATATGTCTCAAATTAGAGAATATTTATTGTTAACGCCCTTCTGCTGGGAACATTTGCTAGGGTCCTTCTGTCGGACAAGCGACGATATGATTGTATTGGATGTTAAATTGGTAAACTGAGATTATGAAACTATACCTTATTCTGTGTATGAAACTCAATATATTGTAAGGAGAATATATTGATCTCAGAAATGTTTTACAGGCAAATCTTCTATAGATTTGATTTTGTTCCAGTTTGGCCTGATCAATATTTTTTCTGCATCTTGTATCTAGTTCGAGGAACATGGTCCTTTCAACGAGTTGGAACAACTTGAGAAGAAACCAGCCCATATGGCAGTCTTCCTTCATTATTTAATATCCAATAGTGATCCATACCCTCTGGTAAGTCTGGACTAGATTTTAGTTTTCAGTCATTAGCTAGGTCTGTAATTTCCCTATTTTTGTAAACATTAGCCTTCATTGTACGTTCGAATTCACATATGAAATGGATAAAAACAAAACTTATTCATACTCTGTGAAGTTTCACAGTTTTAATCTAATCCTAAGCACAGTTTAAATGGTAGCTTGATAACTATGACTTTCTTTGTCTTTCTTCAGACCTTTTTTGTTTGTTCCATTATTAACCCTTTGGGCTCGATGCTATACGGCACTGTTGTTCATTGAGAGACGATGCAATATACACGTGGTTGACTTTGAAGGGAATATAAACCCATATTTGCTTATACAATTCTTTACAGAATATTTATTTCCTACTCTGTACTGGTCAAAAATTAGTAATTTTTGGGACAGGCGCATTAAGAAATAAAACTTGACAGCTTATCCAGTGTTTGACCAAAATTTCTGTCATATATTCTGGGCTTCTATAGAAGCCCGTCGTCTCTGAGTGTGCAATGTACTGGGCTTCTGTACAAGCCCGTCGTCCCCAAGGGGTTAAGTATTAGTACTACTCTCTATTACGCTGTCACATTTTGAAAGAGAAATTGATAACATAAGAAATATATCTCTATATTTTGTGAGCTTCCAGCAGAAAATTAATTGAGGAGAAATTGAGGTTTTATATCCAATTTTCATTTCCAAAATCAGGAGGTCAGTTACCTAATCAAGAGACAAGTACAGTGCACCCCAGAAAAACAAATTAATGTTTATTGTGTGGAGGCAATGGAGCATATGAATAAAAAACAACAAACTTTGACTTATACTCTTTTAAAGAATAAATTAAACAATTTATTTATCGTTGCATCTCTGAGTACCATGACAATTGCTACACTTGTTGGCTTTGACAGTGAGCACTACGAGGTTTCCATCTCTCTCTTTCTTTTTCTGATGTGCTGAGGATCTAAGTCAAAAAGTGTAACAAATGGTTTTTGACATTAAATGTTTAAAATCATGGTACTCAGAGATGTATGAATAAATGAGGTTGCTCAATGTATCATTTATGACAAACTTTGTTTTGAGCATGTATTTTCAATAATACACCCCATTGCTTCCACACAATATGCATTTGTGTTAGGGTTCTGTTTTTTCTGGGACGCACTGTACATGTATTTCATGAGCCTCACTGATGTGTTTTTTGCTGCCTGTTTTCTTTTGATCCAGTTCTTCTACCTTGTGACTGATGCCTACGCCAATGGAAACTTGAAAGAGATGAAGAAGTGGGTCTATGATATCTTCTCTACTTTTCTAGGAAGTCAAGGGGTATGCATTATACTTGGCTTTCAGTAAAAAATATATTAAACTTTGCACTTCTTTTCCTTTACCTGTTCCCCCTCTTTATACCCACCAACTATCCCATCCCCCTCCTCACTCTCCCCGCCCACTGTACGTGCCCTCTCTCTTCCCACTCACTCCTCCCCCTCCCTTTGTCTCCTCTCTCCACTGTCCCACCCCTCTCTACCCATTTTTACCCCTCTGTCCCCCTCCCCTCCCCTCCCACCCTCCCTGCCTGTACTTCCCCTCTCCCCTTCCCACTCACTCTCCGTGCCCTCCTTTCCCCTTTCCATTGTATCCTCTCTCCAGAAAATAATGAGAACCACAAAAATTGCCTCAAAATGCTCTCTGAGGAAGATATGAGTAGATGACACCCAAATGTGCAAATATGTCCAAATATGTAAATCATTTGAAAAAAGATTTAATCAGAAATTATTAAAGAATGTGAGTGTAATTTTTAAATTTTTGTATTTTTGTCCTCCAGCCTCTGAGAATTCAAATGAAAGAAGAAATTGTCTCTGCCATTGGTAAGTTCTTCCAAGGTTTTTTTTTTTATAGTTGTATGTTTTATTGAATTATTATAGATAATCAAAATATTAAAGGTATTGGCTAACATTTACCACAGTTAAAACAAATCTGAGCTGCATGATTCCCCATGCTCTCAGTGTCTTTGATGAGGTCTAAAAATGAAGCCCTGAAAAAAATTGTATTTCAAAATGATTATTTAGTGCTCTAAAAAAGTGAAAATTGTAAGTTGACCAGATGCACTTGCCCATTTCCTCCCATGGACTTACTGTGTTTACACCTAGGCTATTAAAACTCGCCCCGAGTTTTAATTGTTTATTCATGCATAACTTGCCATTGGCAGTGTAACTTTCCAAACTTTTGTATTCTAGGGTGTTTATTTGTCCATTTGAACACTACTATGTAGCTCAGATATCAAAGTTTGACAATTTTTTAAATTGAAGCCCCACAATGTTAGCCTATCACTTTAAAGCTCAGTGGCATGATTGGGAGAAATAAAAAACGCTTAAGAACCAAACTGGTTGAAAGATATACCAAATATACACCAGCTGGAATGGATCTCCTGGCCGGAAGGATTTTTCTTGAGTTTGTTTACTTAAGGAGAATCAAGCATGAACAGGCGAGCAGTTTCTTCTCTTGAGGCTCAAGAGAATTAAACCCCATAGAAAGCTACACTATGGATTTGTCTGACACAAAGCATACTGATGGAAGTTCTTTAGAACAAGTCGACTTTTGACCACCAAATTTTCACAGAAGAATCCATGCACAGTTTTAGAATAGTTTCACCCCAAGTTTAGGACTACCCCAATCATGTCATTTACCTTTAATTTTTTTTAAAAGATATAATTGTATGTGTTAATGAATCATAGATAATCAAAATGTTTACAATTGATCAACAATATTTATAAAGGAGAAGAAAAGAAGGGAGAAAAGGAAAAAAGCAAGAAAAAAAATAATAAGGGATTATAATGCATTTGCAAAATAACGTAATAATGTGTAGCCCCAAACCACCAAGTTGAAAAAAAGAGTATGATCTCTTTCCCAAGGCTTTTGTGAGAGGTGAAGATTTATGTAATTCATGACATTGCAAATAAATTTAGCTTATTGGCTTGATAAGCTCATTTTGTGGTGTCCAATGAACGCAATCTTTGATGATTGACTTCATAAATTGCAAGCTGTCAAGGATGTTATGAAAGGTGTGAGCTTCTGTAGCTCAATTTTAACATAAACATTTTGTGCTTTTAATAACGTCCAGATGACACAGAGATTGAGTGCATTTTATTGGTAAAAGTAATCAGAATTTATAAACAAAATTACAAAGTGTAGGTAGTTACTTCTGATCATACATGCATGATATAGCCATTTTTATTGCTCATAAATCAAGTTTTGCACAGAAAATGTCATTTTTAATGGTTTGAGGAGGAAATTTATTATCAGAATGGGGAATATGATATTATGTTTGGTGGTATAATGTGGCAATTCTACAGGTCCCACAGGTATCCAATTAGATACTATATGTATACATAATATCTGGAAATTAAGACATTATGTGCACTAGCTCATGAAAGAGATACATTCACTGAATCGGTGCATGCAGAAGTAGTAAGGAAACCCAATAATAAAAGTTTGAACATGGTTGGATAATCCATTCAAGAGGTATATGTATAGTTTTTGAGATTTTATCAAATCCCATAAAAAATGATATGATGTATGGGTAGTCCTCAACTTGGGGTAAAACTATTCTAGAATCAAGTAAACTGAAGGATTTTACTGAGAAAATTTTGTAGTCAAAAATTGACTCACTGTGAAATAACTTCAATGAGTATGCCATGTGACAGACAAATTTGTTGTTTAGGTTTCTATGGGATTAATTTATTTTGGAGCACAATAGAAATAAAGTGCTGGTATGTTCATGTTTGATTCTTTGTAAGTAAACAAATTCAAGATGAATCCTTCCAGTCAGGAGATACAATCTAGCTAGTATATAAACTGGTATATCTTTCAACTACTTGGTTGAAGAGGCATTTTTTTTATTTCCCCCATTCATGTCACTGCCATAATATAGATAGCTTTCTGTTATATTACAGATGCATAACTCTCCATTAAATTAATTGCAGATTTGTTGTGCCCAATCACACATTTATTTTTAGTATACATGCGTACGATTATTAAACTGACCGAGTACAAGTAAGGGAAAAGCAATATTGACATTGTTTAGGGGCATCATGAAGTGACAATATTTGTGGTTGTTTAGTTGCTAAATTTGTGGAAAATAAATCTACCATGAGAAATTCAGCATACAGAGTACACTAAACATTTGTACATGTATATGTATACAAAAATGCACACAGATGGGGTAGGCTTATACCTGATTATAATTATATTTATAAACAGCGTGGCCCCAAAAGAATGCTACACATGTGATCGTTAATTTCTTCAACATCATCCACAAAATGTTATTGGTGATTATTTCATGGGTTAGAACATTCTTTTTCCGACAAAATGATACCATGATCATTGATTTTGATTAAGGCGTTTGGATTCTAGAGCTTTTTTTCTGAGGCAATGTAATTTCCTAAATTTGCTATTTTTTCAACTCTGGCGATCATCAGAACACAGAAATATTCTCGCGTAACGACTTGTCATAGAATGAGCTGCACTATCCAGGTGCAATGACAATGTAAGCCATACCTTACCATTGTCTTTCGTATCAAAGCGAGGCATTCCAGTCGTCTGTCTCCCCGCTTATTCTATGAGAATATTTTGGTGTTCCCAGGTTCGCTGGAGTTGAGAATGAAACAAATTTTGGAAATTACATTGCCTCAGAAAAATGGCCCTAGGATCCAAACGCCTTACTCAAAATCAATCATCGTGGTATCGTTTTGTCAGAAGAAGAATATTCTAACAAATAAAATAACAATTAATGGCATTTTGTTCGTGATGTTGAAGAAATTCACGATCGTATGTGTAGCATTCTTTCTGGGCCACCCTGTATATGTATAAATATATTTTTTTCTTCAGAAAACACAATAAACAACCATCAATCCAATGAGGAGGCCATGAGGAACCTTTTCCATACAGCGAGGGCGGAGGCCAAGGAAGAGGTCGAGGAACTCCTGGCTGACTTCAGACAAAAGAGAGCGCTGGGGCTCGGGTCCATCTTCGGCGATCAGTACCTGACGAACGACGACATGGACAGAAATCAGGAGCTGAAGATTGTGGAGTCGACGCTACTGCCTCACCTCGACAGGTTAACAACGTAAGTTGTGCGACACAAGTTGGATGATTGTCATTTATTGTTACAAGTGAAGAGTTTGACCGCAAAAATGGGCTAACTCCATTTTCTCCAAAATTGAGTTATTAACCCTTTAGTCACTGAAGACTCTGTAGATAATGGCTTATGGCTCCCTGGAAGGTACAGCAATATTGCCCTCAACGTTGCACAAAAGACAGCCGTACAATGTATACTAGAGCGCAATTTACGGACGGGCGGTTCCAGGCGGTTTAGGGAGTAATAAGACGGGCGGTTTTGGGCGTTTCAGTGAACTACGGGTGTACAATGGATACTAAAGCACAGTTTACGGACGGGCGGTTTCGGGTGGTCTAGGAAGTAATAAGAGGGGCGGTTTCGGGCGGTTCAGGTGCTAAAGAGTTAACATCAAGACATTTATGACCTACTTTCCCTAACGATATGAAATTTGAAGCCAAATTCCACAAGTCAGTACAAAATTACTTGGGGTTTAATTTAACTTAATTTTGATAGGCAAAGAAATGCATTTTCCTCAAAAGTTACTAGAGTGGATTCAACCTGTTTTGCGATAAATCTCTTCAAATATTCCTTTTTATCATTGCTCAATGCTTTCTTGATTGTTTGTGGATGTAATTATTATATTGCTCAAATACTATGATGAATATTTGGCACAATCTTTTTGGTCGTTTTCCATGCTAGCTATGGGGAAAACATCCATAAGTCATCTCTGTTGCGAAATGTGTGACGTAGGTGACATGGAATTTTGTACTGTTTGTAAATTTGAATAACTTTCAAGTTAAAAAAATCTAATATGCAATAAAAAGAGAGCATTGAAAGGCTATAATATAAGAATCACATCATTGTCACCTGTATCATAGGTTTGACAGAATTAAATGTCAAGAAATCAAATAATGTACAGTTGTACAATACACTGTACCATATATCAGGAAATATCTTTACCTGCTGCCTGCAAGAATCTTTAATTCCCATTTTGCTAATATGGGACACATGTGGTTCCTGTAGCCAATGGGATGCAATCAAATGTTAATATGAGACCGTTTTCTTTTTCTCCATCAGGATTGAGGCAGAGAAAGAACAAAAGAATGTGGCCCTCGCTGCTGCCCTGACGACATTCATGAAACAGGTTGGGGTCAAAGTTCAAAACAACAGTGCCTTGGAAAGAGCACCTAGCTTCATGGCTAAGGACAAGAGGTCACTGAAATTTCCAAGGTCGGGGGCCAGCAAAAAGGTGAGTAGGACCACAATGCAGATTTCTTAATCCTGCTAGGACTAGTTTTGAGATATCTCAGGCCCTTACATAAAATTGCTGTTTTCAGATGTGTTTAGATGTACAGTAGCTTTCACCTACTGATTTTGAATTTGGTATAGTCAAACTGAAGCAAAGATTGCTTGACAATCGTTCAAGTGCCCTGGTATGAGTTTGTTACCTTGTAAGCTTTGCTGTGCAGGTGTTCATTTTTCACTAGATGATACGTGAATCGGGTCTGGCTGTCAAACTAGCTAAACAGCTGTATAAAATTCAAATTTAGTGGGCGACATCATACTGGTGCATTCTGTTGGAATTTCATCTGCCCTTATTTTCATGAAACTTGACTTTTCAGCCCCATGGCAGTTGTGAGAGGTGAAAATTCATGTGAGTCTTAACATTATAAATGATTTTAACTTATTTGGTTGGTAAAGTGATAGGCTAACATTGTGGAGCTTCAATTTAAAAAAACTTGTCAAACTTTGATATCTGAGCTATATAGTAGTGTTCGAGTGGACAAATAAACACCATAGAATACAAACGTTTGGAAATTTAGGCTGCCACTGGCAAGATATGAACGGATAAACAATTAAAGTGATAGGCTAACATTGTGGAGCTTCAATTTAAAAAATTGTCAAATTTTGATATCTAAACTACACAGTAGTGTTCAAATGGACAAATAAACACCCTAGAATAAAAAAAGTTTGGAAAGTTACACTGCCAATGGCAAGTAATGCATGAATAAACAATTAAAACTCGGGGCGAGTTTAAATAGCGTAGGTATACACACAGTCAGTATATGGAAGAAAATGGGCAGGCGAATCCGATCAAGTTACGATTTTCACTTTTTTAAAGCACTAAATAATCATTTTGAAATACAATTTTTTTCAGGGCGTCATTTTTAGACCTTCTCAAAGACAATGGTAGCATGGGGAATCATGTAGCTCAGATTTTTTTAACTGTGGTAAATGTTAGCCAATACCTTTAATACTCAAGGCGAGTGAAAAATAGCCTGGATCTACACACAGTAAGTCTATGGGAGGAAATGGGCAGGTGAATCCGCTCAACTTACGATTTTCATTTTTTTTAAGCACTAACCTCAATTGGGTACTGACACTGCACTGGTTCAGCAACCAAAGTGTTACAGATAATGGCTAACATTGTCGAAGTTCAATTTCAAAAAAATTGTCAAACTTTGATATCTGAGGTACACAGTAGTGATTGTATGGACCAAAAAACATCCTAACATCCAAAAATGTGGAATGTTATGGTGCCACTATGCATGGATAAACAAATCAGTACTCCACCCAAGTCAGACTTATAACACAGTAGTCTATGGGAGGAAACAGATCCAGGTCAGGAGAAGGTCATACTGGATTTTCAGTCTATTAAAGCACTAAATCACTAAATGATCACTTCAAAGTAATTTTTT
>JZLH01S0064752.1:0-15558 GCA_001188425.1 Eucidaris tribuloides | reverse complement strand
AGCAAATTTATTCTGCATCTTAAATTCTCTCTGCAAACCTTTCATTTAGTTTCATATTTGTTAGTTATTTAAATAAGAGATGATTCAAATTCGTTTCCCACAGTAACCCAATGTAGATATTTTGTCACTTCAGAAATCGTAAATTTTCTACTACTTAAGTCATTTTATTTTTCATTTTTTTAACGTAAAATATATTTCATGTCTGTCTGATAGTCTTGATTATGTATGGTGTGTAATCTAAAATAAGTATGTCTATTAATAAGCGCATTTCTAGTATAACATTTATATATTATGTGTTCAAGTTTGTTTTTATCAACAAGTTCATGCACCAAATTCTTTGCAGTTGTTGATGCAAACACTCATATGTATATAAACAATCTTCTTCTTTCGTATGAGGCAGCTAGGCAGTTTGTTCCAGCTGTTGCAGCCATCTCACTGTTTCGGGATTGGGGTGATCTAAATCAATATTGCAGTTTTCCGGTGGTCCAAGGATAGGGCACTCATTAATGATGTTGTGCGCCGTCTGGTCTGTTGGACCACAAGTACATGATGTTGGCCGCAGCCCCCAGCGGTTCATGTTGTAGTTGAAACTACCAACACCAGTGCGGAGTCTATTGAGAGTTACCCAAGATCTGCGGGGTAGATCAGCACCTGGAGGCAACGCTGTGTTTTGGGTGACTGTGAACTGGTTCGGAGGTGTGGTCTCTTGCCAAGAAGTTCTCCATGTGTCCAAGATGTTGAAGTTTGAACCGAGGAGAGATTCTACTTCACGTGAAAACGGGTGGCGGGAGGGTAATCGTTGACGCACCATTGGGGGATTGTGAACAAGCTCGTTGAGGGGGTGGTTGGTGTTTGAGGAGGCCTTAATCACCAGTCGATACATGTGATGTTGTCTTCGGAGAGCTGCAGGTGCAATACCCGCTAGCACTGGCAAGAGCTCCTTTGGAGAGGGTCGCAAGCAGCCGGTGATTAATCTCAAGGTCTCATTGAGTGTGGTGTCCAGCTTTTTTGTATGAACACCACGACACCATGCTGGAGAGGCGTATTCTGCTGAACTGTATACCAGAGCAAGGGCACCGGTGCGGAGAGTGGATAAACAATCAGCAATCATCTGTAAAGAAACGAGGTTACACAACGAATACTTGCCATATCAATAAAAGCATACAAAATTACTTGATGAATATGAATAAATGTGGTATTGATTTTAAAACGACCAAATACGAATTCCAAAATATCACCATAACACACACCTTTGTCTGAACATGGTCTGAAGCTGAGACTTCCGGATGTGGGCCTATATTACGTATCTTCGCCATGAGCACCTAATAGGTGAATTTTGGCGCATTGTAAAAATTTTCCTCTTCTTCCTCTTCCTCCTCCTCCTTCTTCTTCTTCTTCTTCTTCTTCTTCTTCTTCTTCTTCTTCATCTTCATCATCTTCTTCTTATACAAAAAAATGTCACCCTATCAGGGTATCTCCTGTATAAATTCGATGCTATACATGATGTTACCTATCATCTGCTTCGATATAAGGTAAGGCATGTTACTTTTGACTTTGAAAAAGGACTTGCAAATCCTTGAAAAACGTTTTTCCGATGTTATAGTTTCATTAATGGCAGCTTTTCGATATAGAAGGTCTTTCATAGTTGTCGTGTAAAAACGCGGATCTGTCATGCGCCACTCTGCAACTTCCCAATGAGAACCAGTGTCGTAGTACTTCGTACTCGGTACTCGTAACTCGAGTGCTATTGCGGTACCGTTTTCAGACCGTTCGCCCACCGCCTCGACGTGCTACTGCCAGTAGCTGTTTTCAGAGTACATTTCGCACTGAGTTTACTTACTCGCAGTTGCGTAGCCAGGATTGACTTATGGGGGCGGGAATAGGAGGACCGAGCCCGAGCGAGGGGGAGGGTGTGCGGGGGGGGGTGTCCCCCTCCACGGTGAGAGTTTTGTGAATTTTGACTTGCATTAATCGTGCGATTTGCGTGCGTGTTTTTGGCATGTTTTATCGACTTAAAACTTCAGTCTTAGTGATTAGATTTAAGGCGTATATTCAGGGGCGGATTCACTTTTTTTTTTTAGTTCACATAACTTTTTTTTTTCTATTCAATACAGAACAATACAATCTACTCATGATATGCTGGCAGTTAAGCCCCAAGTTAGATTGTGCTGCTGATGTCCCCCAGACAAAACATAAAATTCTAATATGCAGCGAGACGCTACGCGAGCGAGCCCAAAAAAAAAATCGTTATTTTTACGACCAAACCATATAATTGTTCAGAAAAAATCGCCATGCAAACCAGAAAAAATCGTTTTCCCCTCAGAAAAGGAATATTGCCATTTTCACCTTTAAAAATCTATTACAATATTTTTGCTTCTTCTCATGTACAAATGATCTGGAACTAATTAATCAATTCTTAAAGCCCGTTTATACTACAAAACACTGACCTTATCACCACACAATATTCTTTTTTTGAAATTTTGTATTGCAAATTTTGCGCGCGCCATGTGCGCCGAAGATTTTCACGTTTTACCACGCTCTACAAAACATTTGAAGGCCAAACAGTGCATCCCCAAAAATAACAAACTTCAACAACTGATTAAGAAAAATTCTTTGGTGATACAATACTTGTTTAACACTGTCTCGCACAAGCCACTTGCAAAAACATTAAACTTACACAAACAATCTCTTTGTAGGCTTTATCTCTGCTTCTAAAAAAGTTGCTTAGAGACATGCAATTTTGTCTTTTTATCGCTCATATCAGCAAAAATGTTTCATTATTATTATTCATTATTATTATTATTATTATTATTACTCGATCATCATAATACTCGTAATTCAATTTTGGCGTCCCGATCTAGCATGAAAAATTGGTTAACCTGTAAGATGCAATTTTGCGCGCGGAGGGCCGCCAAAAATTTTTGACATGTTTCTTACCACGCTTATGAAAAATATATATATCTAAATCCGCGCCATGATGTAATTGCCCGTAGATATCTTCAACCAGTAAGAAAAAAAAAAGAAATGAAGGTGGCAGTTCACATCAGTTTTTTTTTTTTTGCCAAATCTTAGCGGGGGGCACCGCCCCCCATCGCCCCCCCTTGGCTACGCCACTGACTACTCGAGTACCGTTTTCATAGTACCGCACTCGGGTGCTACTCTAGTACCGTTTTCAGACTACTCGCACTTGAGTACTATTTGAAAAACCGTTTTCAGAGTACTCGTACTCAACACCGTGCAAGTGCTCAACTACGTCTTGTAATCGGGCTACAAAATGCCTCGCGACTCGACATCAAAACTTTTGCAGTAGGCATCGAAAGTACTTGATTTCTCTTTTACTCGGCATCAACATACTCAGTATGACTCGGTACACGGACAAAAAGTACTCGACTACAACATTAATCAGTCCATTTTTGTTTCTTTCAAGTTAAAGCCCAAGTTTTTGGGGTATATCGTAAAAAAATGACATTCTTTGCAATTATCATTTGTCTTTTTCATTGACCTATATGATCCGTCAATGCTTTGAAAATTGCTCTTCTGAAACTCTCCATTTTTTAGAAATTACTCAAAAAATAATGTAAAATTCCCGTAGATAATGTACATATACCGCAACATGTTTACGATAATTAAACATCACAATTTTCACCATAAGCATTTTCAATGGGGTTTGATGGTGTTTTCTGATGTCTGGGGTGACAATAGATTACTTTGTGAACGATTAACGAAAAAAGTTGACTGATCGACCAAAACTATATTTGGGCTTTAAGTCCTTACCTTATTCGGAAACCATCCTACTAGGATAAGCAAACACTCCTGGAGATCACATTCTTTGATCAGGATCTTGTGTCACTGTTGCATTCTTTGTACGAGGATACTCCAGACTGATCTCAAAACGCTGTTCCTTGGAAGATCAGCTTATAAGGTGGCCAGTTGGGTAAATTGGGCATGTAGCCGCCTATTGATCCAAATAAGAATATCTCAGGAACCAAAAAAGCTACCTCTGCAAACCATACACCACTGGAAAGCTTAGACTTCAATGAAAAACGACAATATCTTTTCATCTTTTAAGTGAAGACAAACGTGTTATGAAACCTTTTAGTAAGATGATGCAAAATATTTAAGATTTTCAAATGTCCATGTTACAAACTCAACTCATCAGAAGAGTACCTGGTAATTACATTAAAATGGGAGAGTACGAACATGAAGCTACAATTTAATGGTTAGTTTTCCAACTATTCTGCTTGATGTTGACAAACGATTTCTTTAACAAATCAGAAATTACACACATAAACTGAATTTGTTTTGTTTACCCCTAAAACCCCATCATTAATCTGTTTCTTACAACAGGACAAACATCCTCTGAAAATTTCATCAAATTTGAATAAAAACTTTTGGAGTGTTTGCATTTTTGTCTAAAAAAAAAACCTTCATGTCGGTAAATTGTGTAAAAATTCACAATATTCGCTAACATGACACATAATAATTCTGTTTTTGGAAGAAGCTGTTTTAGGTGTATTTTAGGGTTGATGCCGATTATATAAACCTTAATTAAGTACAGAAGTAATTATTTGTACCCTATAAAGTAGGTATATTCTGAAAGCTTGCACATCACAAATTATTTTGAACAAATGCTCAAGACACATCTGTGCACTCAATCCATTTAATATATTCTTAATGTTTGCTATACCTTAGTTATATTTCGTAAAGTATGTACAACTTAGTTTAATTTACGTTTTATTTATGTTCGTTACATTTATTATGATTAATTGTGATTTACAATTTATGTAAACTTTATTGTATTTGTGTTCCAGTTTTCTATTTACTTGTACTTAATTCCTTATTTCTTTGTAACTTTCTTCTATAGCGCTTCGAAACTTAATGTATGAAGCGCTTTATCACTGGCCACCTTAATATACACCTATTAATCATGGAATTAGTATAGGATAAAAATGCTTCGATAAATCAGCTTTTTTTCCTTATTACCAGTGGTCTGTTGGTACATGATGTTCTTGTATGCGTTTATGCTTCATAAATAAACAAATAAACATAACTTCGTCCTTCTAAACAAGCAAATAAAGAATGTGAACAAATCTGACTCGATAATACACTCACAATCAATTAATTAACAATTGAATTTTAATACAATTGACTGAGTATTTGTCGCAAGTCATACGTCCACTTATTAATAACATCAATTTCATTAATCATATTAATTGTTTAGATTTAGTTAAGGACGTCGTGTGGGCCTGCAGTATACGGAAGAACGTCGCGCCGTCGCTCACATAAATAATTCAGGTATATAAAGTGAATCAGCGCTGTTGCCACATCTCAAACCCCAAAATAAACCCCAAATTATTTTCGACTTTTTTTGGAGTTCATTCGACCTCATCTCATATTCAATAAGTGATTGATATTTTATGGACCAATGATCGGCGTGGCGTGGATCCACTGGCGCCTTAAAAAATCACCCTATCGACGTACTTCGAGGAAATCAATCACTAGCGTTCTTAATGATGATTATAAAATGGTACCCTCCTCATTAAAAAAAGAAATCTCATTTGCAAACTGTCCGTCGTCTTCAGACACCGTTTCTACCAACCTATTCAATGCAGTCGACCGAGTTTGGACGAACAGACGCGCTAAGTTTGAGAGTCCGCTAGATTTGTAGACTTTGATCGTTACCAACATATACTATGATCAAAGTGATTTCTTTTTCGGAATTTGGCACAACAAACGAGTAATATAGTGGAGTTGTCTCAATTGGACCTTCTTTACAACTCAAGTGGACTGTACTGGTTGTTCTGAACGGTATGGCGGAGGTGGCGACCATGTTTTTCAGAGTTTCTCTCCTGCTTCTGCTGGCAACATTTGGAACAGTCACTGGATTATGTAAGACCAACAGTTTGATTATTTTTAAGTGTAGAAAAGTACGCAGGATATAAAACGTCGGTTGAATCTGACTAGATGTTTCTTTAAAAAGTCGATAAATCCGCGCCTGAACTTCTGCATATAAAAACATGAAGAGGTGTCACTTTAACTCCAAGTTTTACTCACCGTTAAAACATATTTATCTGACATAATTTGTTTCGATAGACATGCTGTCTGTTTCTACCACAAAAAAAAAAAACCAGGGGAATCTACCATTAATTTGTTAATTTTAATCATTAGGTTAAAATAGCTAGTTCCATTTCATTTATTGTTATTTCTACTGCGAATTCACCAAGTTGATTGTTTTTTTTTTCTTTTTTGACTGAACAAGTTAAATTTGTCTCAGATATAAGACAATGTACATGTATATCGCGAAGAATGAGGTATCTTGTTCACAATTTTTAGTTTTTGAAGTTTGGTAAGTCTTGTTTACAATCTTTAGTTTTTGAAGTTAGGTTCTTGCCAATATACTCCCATTATTTCCATATCACTGCACAATACTAGCTACTCAATGTGAACGAACAGATAGCATTTAAAAGATACATGTACAGAAATTCTTTTTCAAATACATGTACATGTACCCTCAAATGAAACACCCACATTTTGGGTTCTGTCACAAAAAATGTAAGAAATACGGGCAAAGGAAAATTGAACTTGTACTTGTTTTATTGTTCAAAGCAACGAACATGTGAAGGCAAAATTGTTAGAAAATGTTTTATTTGTTTAGACCATGCCAGTTTTTCTTTAAACCACAGTACATCGACGGATGTGCACGTCTGTAAAGTGATTACTCCTAGTTTACAACTTAGAAAAATAGGTTCAACTTTGCACCTTTATCAATATCACACTGGGAACACCTTTACGTACGGGCGCAACTTTGCACCTTTCAGACCAGTGAGAGCACCTCTAAAGTTGCAACTTTGTAAATTTAAAGGTCTGAAAGGTGCAAAAGTTACACCCATAAAGGAGCTCCCAGTCTGGCATTGATGTGCACCTTTAAAGGTGCAAAGTTGAACCTATTTTCTTAGTGTGTTCGTGCCTTTTTTCAATTATTATTCTTATGTCCTTTATTTAAACTTGTGGCGAAATATATCAAGAACTTTGTAATGGTGAATCAGGATGTGACAAAATCAAGATATAGTCCTGTAATTTGACCAACCGTAGGCCTGATACTACCCATATTTCATCAGTTACAGGTCGTTATTTCAAAGGTTCGTTTTGCTGATGGTTCGTTATCCAAAGGATCAAATACTACGCAATTCAGAATAACGAACCCTATTTCATTTTTAGATTAACGAACCCTAAGGAATATAGATGTAAATGAAATTCGAATGTTCAGAATAACAAATCTTCAGAATAATGAGCCTCATCCATTTTACTGGAAAATAAGTTTAAATGTATTAATATCAACAATCTGTACATTTGTCTTTTGCAATATCGCTGGCGACTTTTGTCACAATAAACCAGCTAATTAAGCATTCCTTTTGTTACTATTATAGTAATAATCCAGGCAATTAAGTATTTTCCTTTCGTTACCATATTACAAAGAAATAAACCAGACAATCGTAATAAGTATATGATCCTTTTTATTTATACAAGGATCCGAATGGTTAGAAAGCAATAATATTTCTTGTGTGTGTTTGTGGATTAATGGCCAATGTTCTTTCCATGTGAAAGTAGTTTGTATCACTCTTAGAAATGAAAGGAAACAGTCTTAATTTTGTTCATTTTGAAAACTAATGGTGTAAGAAAGGAGTAAAAACTTAAAAGAAAAGTGTGTCTTTATCTACTCGTGGATAAATTAAAGATAATATTTTTATTATGATTCCCTTTTCATCTGTTGGTCAGCATGTAGCCAGTGCCGTACTGATGCTAGGTTCCAATCCCGACCCGGCTGCTATCACTGCCTGCATAGCATGGAATCACTTTTAAAGTAAGTTAGACTTGTAAAAGAACTCCTTAATTTCAGCTTATTGTTTATTGTTTTTTATGATTATTATTATTATGATGGTGATGATGATTATCATTATTATTATTACTATTATGATGATGATGATGATTATTATCATTATTACTATTATTATTACTATTATTATTACTATTATTATTGTGATGATGATGATGATGATGATGATGATGATTATTATCATCATCATTATTATCAACATTATTATCATTAGATATTAAGAAACTTGCCTTAAACCTTGGGTAAAAATTCTTAAAAGTCGTTTGAAAATCCAGTTTGAAATTACACGCGACTTACGGCTGATATGGTAATTCTTTTTCAGTTAATGCAACACGAAACCCACCGTTGATATGGCAGACAGGGCCTGTGTGTGTAAATACACTAAGTAAGACTTACAGCGTGAAATCACTCCCCCCCCCCCCGAGTTCACTTAAACATGAACTCTTGTGCCTCATTTTAAGTATATCATACATGTGGGTCTTTTAACCCTGAATGTGCTTCGACTACGTGTACTTGCTTACGGCGCAATGCCAAATCCTTCAGACCCCCGGTCCAGACCGATGTTCATACGTTCGGCTCCATCCATATCTCCATGCGTACACTGCCATGTCATGATGAGCACATTCATGCCCCTTATATGGTGATTGTTTACGCTTATTGTAAACCTGGCACAACGTGGGTTAGGTTGTGTTACAATGAGGATAAGTAAGGTGAGACTGGGTCTCCGTATGGGGTCACAGTAATAGTCCAGGCCAGATCCGATACCATGTTTTGTGACAATCTTTTGACGGTTTCTTGTCAAAATTAAGGTGCTAATTCAAAATCAATCCTGTGAGTGCTAGACGTGAAACATTGAACCATTTGAAGATATGCAATTATTCAAAAAGGCCCGCGTGACGTCATTATTTTCATTATAATTAATCACTTTTTGCGTGTTGTTTTCAGGGTTTCTTGTCAATATGAAAGTACCACTTTTAAATCTCCTATTGGTGTCAATTGTAAAAAAAAATAATAATAATAATTCTGAAGACGTAAATATTCAAAATGCCTGCCATAAGGCCGTGCCTCACTGTTCGATTGTATTTTTTTTAATGAGTTCGTGTTATATACATCATTTTTAATTGGTTTCTTATCAGTTTGATCATGGTGACTCTAAATCCGCTGGGTGTCAGTCTGCCAAACATAAAAAGTGAATCTCTCTAAAACGTTTAATATTCAAAATGACCGCGATGACGCCATTTTCTACGAATAGTTCATTGTTTCGTGACATAATAAATTTTGTTTTAATGTTGTCTTGACAATAAGAAGATGCTGATTCCAAATCTGAAGGGTGACAAGTGAAACCTTGAGCATTTTTTGAAAATATATGTATATTCAAAACGACCCCATAAATTAGCAATTGACAAATAATGTATAGTTATTTTACTTATATTATTTCGTATGGTTTATCTTCAATGTTAGAGTCGATTTTAAATGGTTCCAGATGTAATATCTTTCATCATAAACCAAGAGAGTAAGTCTTCAAAATGAGCACTGTTACCACGGAGTATGTTACAACACTCTCTTGATGAGTGTTTTTTTTTCTTGTGATGTTGTGATGGTTTCTTGTCAATATGAACACGATAATGTGATATCTATTGGACCCAGATATAACATCTTAAAGATTTTTTTCTTTTAACGAAGGAAATTTGGGAAGCTCGTTTCAACTCATCAGTAAACCTGCATTGGTTTTTAACAACTTGACACATCTATCCTGTCATCAGGATACGGCAGATTTAAAATGTTATTAACAAATGAGACACACTTTCCCACCGTCTTCCCAACACATCTTTTGTTGATTAAGATAAAATGGGAAAATGCATGTTAATATTTAGTGTACATCGCATATTCTGGCACCCCAAATATTCTTAAGAAGGAATGAATGTCTTTAGTAGATGTGAACATTTTGATTTTAGAAAGATACTCAAATTCGACGTCTGGTACCTAATAGATTGGAAATAAGGTCTTTTACGTTGACAGAAAAGCACCTATAGATGATCAACATATAATAAGATCACACATTGAGATAAGCCTATTGTTGTATGACAGCCATTTTGAATATTTAGTGTTTAGACAATTATTTACGTTTTGGCAAATTGTACTCAACTGATTTGAATCAATAACTTCGTATTGACCAAAAACACATCAAAATTACATGTTTAATCATAAAATAGTTGGACTGCTTAAATAAATGCCTCAATTAATGGCAGCCATTTTGAATATTTGCGTTTTCAATCAAATGTTCAGGGTTTTACATCCGACAATGAGTTGATTTGGAATCGTCGCTATCTATTTGTTTATCGTGAAACTGCTTAAGGTTTCACATCTGTCGATCATCAGATTTCGAATCAGCACCTTCACGTTGACAAGAAACTGTCAAAAAACGTTGCATATGACAAAACAAGGTTAATGGGTAGGCTCTATGGCCCCTATCCTGGACTATATAAATGTTTAGTGAGTAGAAAATTCTACTTTGATTTATACGAATTTTCTTTAAACATTGTCGTTCAAACGTGCAAGGGTGCATTGAATTGTTTTTTTATACACAAGCCATTATTAAAATGGCTTGAGCAATTGTTTTCGTACATGTAGGTTTTTTTTATATACTAGTATTTCCTTCTTTCTTGTTTTTGTTTGTCTTTGTTATGAATTTAATCTGTTAATGTGCTAGAGTAAATTATTGAAGAAACAAACATATTCAAAGAATAAAATCTAAATGTAACCATTCTCTTGCATTAAGACGGCATTTTTTTGTTGAATCTCAGTTTTACGTGTTGAATCGAATTAACTATGCTCTAGGTCGATTTTTTTTTTTAGTTAATTCATACTTTAGCGAACTCTTTTCTCAGTTACGACTAGGAAACGTTTTGGCAAGCGTTTCTAACTTTGCACAACGAACAACGAAAACTGAGATCTTTGCTTGTTTTAAACTAAAACTACCTTTTTTTTTAATCTTGACTTGTAAACCCTTTTTGTCTTTATAATTAACTATCATTATAAATACAAATCTTTATGACTTGTCGACATATTCTTGTGCAATTATAACCAACGAACCCTCTGAATAATGCCTTTCATTTTTAGCGAACCTTATAATTAGTGAAATTTAAAATAGTGAAACTTCTGACTGGCGGGTGAATCCACTTAAAACATAGCAAAACAATGCGGAATACCACTGTAAACAAATCAAATTGGCCTACTAGAAAATTCATCGCTCTTTTACCGTTGGAATTTGTTTTCGTATGGTAAACTAAGGGCAAAAAGTTTGACAATTTTGATCAGTTATATGTGTCTTCTAATGTCATACATAACGCGATGTTAGGAAGTGTGTTTATTTTTCTTTAAGATGATAACCCATTTGCTGGGTTTTTTTTTCTTAGTCATGTGTAGCACATCAAAATAAGGGCAATCAGATGTGAAATGTATTGTGCGACTGTACATAATTTCTTTTGTGAGTGAAGAACCGCTGTTTTCAGATGAGCTGCATGATCAAGAAGCCACTTTACTGAAACTAACATATATGAAGCGAAACAAGCACGCAGGCACTCATACAATCATGTGTTTTCGCTCAAACATGTATGAGCGTTCAAAACAAACATAAAATAAACTTCAGTTTAAACGAATTCAACAGCTTATAAAAAATACAGTAACAAATCTCAAATGACTTGTTACTACACGATACGGATTTCAGATTGTTTGAAATTTGGCATTCATGAATAACCAGTTGGAAACTATAACCCAACAGTCATACAGATTTAACAAAATCATATCAAAGAAAGAAGAGTGTTTTAATAACAATACCAGTGTTTACCCTGCCATTAGATCTGACGTATAATGTTCATTCAATGGCTGCAATATCATAAAATCTGGTATCATTTAAATGAAGAAAAAACACACTACGGTATGTATATAGCTACATGTGTATGGTTATGCTGTGACAAGAGAGGTATAATCGCTCTAACTTAAATTTCTATACGGAAACAAACAAAAATACAGCAAAAAACAAACCCACAAAAGCAGTATTTTAGTTTGTGTGCGTGCCTGTCTTTGTGTCTGTGTACATGTTTGTCAGTGTATATTGTGTGCACATAATTATGTCTTCGTAATGAATAGTTGATTAGTTTGTAAAATCAGTTTTTCCCTCAAATTAACCTCACAAGCCAATTTATGTCAATATTAATGTGAAGTAAGGTTCTAAAATACCTTTGCTCCAGAAATTCACATTTGTAAGAAACAAATCCTAGCTACAACATCCAATTGTATGATTGTATTTAATGAAAAAATCCCAGCATACTTGCGGTAGATGCTTTAGTTACAGTTTAAAAACAACTTTTATATTATTAATCTGCATTGCAAAAAAAAATGTGTAATACATATCATATATGGCACTTTACGCTGGCAAAATTAAATGTATAGTGTGTATAAAACTATAAAATGCAGTACATCATTTTGTCATTTCAATAAATATTTTCTTTTATGGGTAATTTAAGGCATTTTTTCGACATTAATTCCATAATGTGCTCTTCAATACGTGTATCCCACATTTGATATATTTTGTTGAACATATCACATTACTTCCACTTTTAGCGAACTAAACTAATATTTCAAACCTTGTAAATATTCTTGGAATTCTACACTTACAATACTTACTTTGTTGTACCCTCAAGTCACGGAACCATCCGTATTACCTATACTTTGTACAAATTAATCTAGAGTCAATATAATTCTAATTCCCACGCTTGCTAATCATGATTGATAATTTCAGTTCAGTGCTGCTAGCTGCATCATATTTTAAACACCAAGACATTTTTAGAATTCAGATGTTTTTCTTATTTCTATGGGTATTATGATAGAAATGAATATTCAAAATGATAACAATGAATATTCTAATGAATGTGATATTGTTTTAATTATAATGATAACATACATGTTTAGTTTTGCTGTACATATCATTTGTTTATGTTGTTAATGTTATGTAATGCATCACATACTTTGTGGGAAAAAGATGTAAACAAAACAAAATCTTGATACGGACAATAAATAATTGATTTGAATCTTACAATTTGACAATAGAAGTAATTAATGAAGTTACACGATTTTCTGACCTTGTGTTTCCATTTCATCCCTTGTTCATTTGTTGATTTTATTTCATTGATTATCGATAGGCTTCTAAAAAATCATCTGATGATAATCCCTAAATTTAAATCATCAGCCGCGTTGATTTCACTTAATTGTATGTTGCTTATTGTTCACTAAGTTCACCTTTATACGTGTGATTGTAGTGCCAATTCAATTATTTATATATCAAAGTTACAGCACGATTTTACACATACATGTAGACACAGATCATGAAGTAACAATTTAATGAAGCAGGATAAACAGTGTTGATTAATAAGGAAAACAAAGTGCGCTTTAAAAAACATCTTCCATGAACTCGTGCAATATCCGCTTCAATAAAAACACTTTTTATTCATGAAATGCACAACTAGTTCAAACTTCTACCAACCTTAAATTTTGTGGGCAAGCTTTCATCCACTCCTGTGGACTTTGATTAGTCTCACGTTTTCTAATTGCTGTCTGTTGTCTTGCCGTCATAGGACCGAAAATGGGTGTGTAAGATAGCTTGCCCACAACACTTAAAGTTGACATAAGTTAAAACTACATTTTTATGATTACCCCCCAAACGGTGAAAGTATTTTGTAACCAACTTCCGTGTAGCTTATGAGCTAAAGATCTGTTTTACTCCGAACAAGTTATGAAAGTGCGCTTCAGTTATAAAGTGTTCTGTTAACGCTTCGTTTCAAAATTGTTTTTGATAGACGCTAAAACTGAATGAGTAATGCTCATTATTTTGAGATTTCTTACGATATTGTCCACATCACTTACGTTGATTTCAAAATTTAATTTAAGATCAGATATTTTAATCCCCGTTGTCATATCATATCTCGCTCGCAATTCATGTGCCCTGGCATAAGCTCATATGATTTCATTGGTTCCGTATATCTGATTTTTTGCTGTATATTAACGCATATTTAAAGCCCAAGTTTAGTTTAGGGATTTTTTATTTATTTGAAAGCTTTACTGCTCGCGGTCCTCCCCAAATATATTTCATTAATAAATTTTAAAAAACGAAAGACATTTAGAATCTGTTATTTGCGTGGCTGATATGACCTTTCGGGCATTAAACGCTTTCAAATAAAAAAAAAATCCAAACGACTTCGCGGCTTTTAAGAAGCTAAGCGTATAATATGTTCCGATTACGGTACAGTAGGCCGTATGCTCATTATTATGACAGCTATCCAGTTCTTAAGGATGCACGTTCGCATGGACGTGTGTTGATGCATCGAGTCTCATAAGCGCCGTGGATGTCAACACGGAACAAATAACAGTAGGCTAAGAGAAGTAGAAGTGATGGACGTCAAACTGGTCGAAATAGTGGGAGGGCATTGGGGGGGCGGAAGAGACAATAGTCAAACCATAACTCCGTGCAACTGCTAAACTCTCCTATTGGTGGAAACACAAGGTGCGACGCGGCTGCCACCTGATTCCGCTATTAGTACACTGTCAGCACCACCAAACGTCTGATATCATTACTTTGTATGTCTAACGGCAAATTTCTCTAGTCTCTTTCTTTGACTACAATGTTGACGGATTTTAATACTGCCCTCACCCGGCTATCACGATATCAAATAGTTGCCAACAACATTCTGGCGATTGAACAAAATCTCTATTCATAGTATGTTATGATTGATCAATATTTTCTTCAGAGGATTTTTCCTCAAACCTGCTAAAAGAGCATGATTTCAGCCCTTTTCTTAGATAAAAATCATTATTCCAAACATTTCAAAAGTTCAAGCTGAATCCCTTAGCGGCCTATTTCTTTACGCTTTTAAAAACAGATGCAAGGTTCATTCAAGCCCCCCCACCCCCCCCAAAAAAAAAATCGAAACAACCATCAACCAATCCCTTCCTTGTCAGCTCTGCATGCAAATAATATTATACTTTATCTTGTTCATGTAATTTTGGTCTCGCTCGCATTAACAGCATTTGATTATATGTTTCGCCTTTTCGATCCATTTCACATCCGCAATGTAATTTCTGCATGTAACATTTTATATTTAATTCATACTTTGATAACCTCCATCACACAGTATACCCTCTCCGTGTCACTTAGCGACTTTAGAGAGTGTAAGTCTTATCAAAAAATATGTAACTGTATGTTTGTGTGAATGTTTATATGTTGTGCTGTTTGTACTAGTTATTGTGTGTATGTTTGTGTATGTGTGTATGTTTGTGTGCGTTTGTGTTTGTATGCTTTGCTTCGTCTATGTAATTTCGTTTACTGTGCATTCCAGCATTTGATTACGTTTCCACCTTTATTATTTCACATCCGAATGTAATTCCGCATGCATACACTTTAAATAATAATGATTATACTTTCACAACCTCTCATCGCACACTATACTTTCTCCTTTGTCATAGCGATTGGAAAGTAAAGATTTCCAAAGTGCATATTACAATGTAGGCCACATACCGCAGTTATACGAAATGAGAGCAATAATTTGTTAGCGAGTGATTTCAGATCTATAAAATTTCGATTGGATATATATGAATGACGCGACGTAATC
>JZLH01S0064749.1:20446-36416 GCA_001188425.1 Eucidaris tribuloides | reverse complement strand
TCACATGGTAGTGAAATTATCTTTAAGAAAATCTGAACACTCATTTGGTGTCCCATTTACATGAGGAACCGGAATACAATTTTATTGCAATATTTTGAGTTTTTGAAAGTACTTTGGACTCATTTGACTGATATTGAATTAGGAATGGTATTACCATATATTTTTTCAAGAAATGATTGAGAACCTCCTTAAATTGTTGCTGTCCTTTTTTCTCAAAATGTCGTAAGTTGGTACCCTAAGTTAGGGAAACAGTCGTATCCTAATACTTGGGGGGGGGGTTAAATATTACTATAGGGCGACAAGACCTTATCTAGTCCCAATCTCTTTAAAAGCAAGAATGACCTCTCACCAAGACATTGGTTGACTTCAGATCCGAGTGTACGTAATTCTTTTCGTGGATGTAGGCTACAGCGTCAGATAGTTTTCTTCCAATGATAAGCTGGCCTTTCTCACTTTTCTGTGAAAACAAGATACATCTTTATAATCTTAATGACAGCGTACTTTCCGTACTTTCCTTTCAGCGTATGCCTATCCCAACAACAGCACATTAGCAGTAGGCCCAAAATGTACACCCGCAATACGAGCTGAAAATGGAACGATACTGCCCTTGGTAAATTCATTAATTATAAAGTATTGATAGTATAACCATTTTTTTATTCGAAATACAACGTTATGATCAATTGCAGATAGATGCACATACAAATTAAAATAAGTTATGAGGGACAGAAGAGTGTTTTCAGGCTTTACAGTTAGGCAAAGCGCACCCACGGACGATTATTTTATGTCATTATTTGTCACAGATAATCGACTACATATATATTTACACGACATTCAGTAACAGAATTAACCTCTCTGGGTATGACCGGAAGATGTTTTTGTTTATGAAAAGATTTATTAAGGAACTTTGTCGAACTGCTTATTTATTCTGAAAAATCAATCCTTGACAATTGTTGGGTTGTCTTAATTTTCTCAGTGCATGGACAGCTTACCTTCACGACATGTCAAGGTAATTAAAATATATTATTGCTGACTGTTTTTTTTTTATTCACTTCTATGTCATATTTGCCCAGGATGTATAAGGAAATACCATAATTAGAATCACTCCTAATTTTATTTAAACACTGTTGATATAGAGTCTAGAATCAGAATGCTGTTCAAAGTTTCTGTTATGAAACATTAGAACTATACTCAGTGAATAATGTGCAATCGGAAATGTTAAAACAATCAAAAGTTAAATCGATATAATTTCCATTATCATATTACTTTGGAACACAGGGTTTTTCCCCTATCTTCGACAAGTCAAATGCAAGATAAATCCTCGCAGGTGAGCAGTCGAAATAATGCGGATAGACTGTTTTTATTGACCTGTGTTCTTGCTGAATCCTTCAGTAAAAACTGGTGAAACCTGCAAATTATATCAATTAAATCAGTCACAATGATACCCACCAGGTAACGATACTTCTTTTTGAAAATTGCGTCGTAGAGTGTTAACCGGCCCAAATAGTCCATGACAAAATCAAACTGTAACAATCCATCACGTCCAGGTTGGAAATGCGAGTATGCGTGCAGGCGAACAATGTTCGAATGGTTCACATTCCTGTATGTACAACATGCAAAAAGATTTTGTTATCATAAGTTTCATTCAACTCTAGAAATATAATTGCACAAGCGGGAGAGTGCCAAGGATTTTTTTGTCGGTCTTAAAGGTGAAAGCATTACGTTGATTAAAGGGCTTAATTAATTTCCATAGATAGTTCATGGACCGTTTCCCGTTTATAAGTTGCACAGTCATTACGTCAATTTTATCCTCCGAAAAACAATGCAATAGAGAACGATTAAGAATGGTATTTCCATCTGGAGCAAGTAAATATTTAGGATATTTGATAGAAAATAGTGGCCACAAAACTCGTGCTATAATTTGCATGAACTTACGCATGCCACTTGACCTCGTTGAAGACTATTTCAGCTTTCCGCTCTTCCACCTTGATACGTTTTACAGCTACCTTCTTTCCTTTCCATTCGCTTTGGTAGATTATGCTGTACTTTCCTTTGGCAATCTGCGGACCTTCTTTTATTGAAGTATGATCGATATTTTCAACGGCTGTCCGAATATAATAAGACAAAATTACAAGGTTTGTGTTGTCATATTGTTTCACAATATAATTAAAAAATATAAAATTCAAATTTTGAAAACATGTAAGATAAAAATGAGTACTTGCAGAACAACATAATTTAAATATCAATTGCGTTCAATCCTTTAGTGAGCAGAGTAAATGTCACATTAGTACAGCGGGGGTACATAAAAAAACACTTCGTTTTGCCAAATCCTCTACATAAATCAACACTACAAACAAATTAATCGCATAAAAACTAATATTTGGGACAATGTTAAAACGTGAACCACCAACTTCTTAGATCCAGTGGTTAACAATTACCCAAGTGTGCACATCTCTGCTTACCAGGAATAGGGACTTGTTCTTGCTCGAAGTCATTTTCGTCGCTGCTGTAAGTTAGAATGTAAAATTGCATAAATCACTCTAGCTAATATCATACGCTACTGATGGCATTCAATATTTGTTTCGTTTTAATAAAACTGTTTCCGCATATATTCCACCCCACACAATTTGAAGAAATGAACGTTAGGTCCAAAAGTTATAACTGCCAAAGATCTTAAAAGTCATTAATTGTTGGGAAAACGTGGTGTATTACTAGATCACTTAAACAAATCGAAATCATGAACACTTCAATCGGGAATAACAAATCCTCTTTGGTCAGAAAACATAATTAATGCAAAAGATTTAAAGCTGCAGTTTAACATTGACAACGGATTATAATATTTGAGCTACACAGTCCTTCGCGGTCTAAGTATATGTGATATGGTAAAAAAATCAGCCCTGAAAAATTGTACTTCAAAGTGATCATGTACTGTTTTAAAAGAGAGAAAATAAAGAGTATCCAGTGTGACCTTCTCCTGTGACCTTTTCCTGACCTTCTATATTACCTCCCATGGATGACTGTGTCACAGGTCTGACTAATTTATACTCGGGATGAGTACTAATTTGTTCATCTATGCATAACATGCCAGTAACACCATAAAATTTCAAACTTTTGAATGCTATAGGATGTTTATTTGTCCATTTAACCACTATCATAATTTTCCACTACTATCATTGTCATTTAACCACTACCATCTTTTCCCAAACTGACTTTGTTTTGATTTTGTATCTTCAATATAGTAGTTAAATATATTTCTCATTTTTTTGTCATCTTATGTAACAATTCAAGTATTGTAAAGCGCTTAGATCAAGTACTTGCTGAAGCGCTATATAAATAATAAGTATTGTATTGTATCATGTAGCTCAGATATCAAAGCTTGACGGTTTTTAAATTAAAGAAATTCCACAATATTAGTCTTTATCGTTAAGCAAACTTCTTTCTTTTCCTTAAGTTTTGGAATGGAATATATTTTGTCATCGGAAGCGGAAAAGGAAGAATGAGATATTGAAGTTGATTTTCTTTTACAATAAATTATGCTAATGAGTTCAGCCATAAGAATTAAAAATGAAGTAATAATGAAGTGAACACCGTGTTCCATGTTCCATTGTCATTGATTACTATCAGCAGAGTATATCAATACCAAAAGAAATAAATCAAGTTGGGATTATATATCGCAGTTAATGAAGTAGCCACTTTTTTCACTTGGCTCTGGATGGTAATTACGGACAAAAGAAAGTACAATTTATTGGTCCACCAATATGCTCACCTCTCCCTTTGTACGGCCCCATCTGCATCTGAAAGAGCAAAGTTTTGAAGTCATAAAAGGCATGCGAGATCGTATTAAAAATGTAGACCAGAGGCAGTATAAGACGAATTATACAACATGACTGGAGTGATTCAGAAATTCAAAAGTACTCCAAAACAAAAGAAGTCTTCTCAATTGATTACCCAATTTCCATAAATGGGTGACACAAATCACTCATGAGAACCCGCACAGTACTCGCTTCAATGATTGAAAATAGTTTGTACTACCACTACCCTACTACTGATAATGTTATTTGAAAAAGTCATGCCTGAAGGAGTAAACTTTGAAACGAATTTCCTTTAGAAACCTGACATGACAGAGTTAAATTGATCTAATTGCATATTATTGTGCATTTGATATGTTAAAGTAACAAAATTCGATTAAAAATAAATTTGATTAATAATAAATTATTAGTGGATACGAAAAACAAAATCAGCCAAAATAGCTGTTAGATATGATCAACTAATAAAAGATGATTGTTTTGCTTACCAACAACGGGAACATGTACTGCCTGGATGATATTCTCATCTTCACTGTAATTAAAATAGAAAATAAATATTTCTGATTAATTTTTAAGCCTACAGCATTTCATGGATGAAAAGGGGACTGAAATAAAAACGGCATCATCGCCGACCGTAATGGATCTCGTCAATATTTTGCAAAGGCTGCATGAGGGGGCCTTTCGTGCCATTGGATTCGCCACCTCCTAGTAGTAGCAGCCCAGTACCAGCGGAGGACACTATAGCTCCCAAGGGGGTACTGGATCGATGACTCGCATGGCCCAAGTTGCAACAAGATTTAGTGAACCCCCTTTAAATTTGTATTAATGATAAAAAATATGAGGAGACGGACAGATCATGGACATTCCTAGCGGTGTATTTCAAACCCACCAAAATATAATCATAAAAACGTAATTATACCACTCTCAGTTTTCCTTTTTTGAGGGAACTCTCGTCCATCTTGAATTTTACCCACAATGTGTCGTGGACTATGGCGATCGACGATCAAATTTGCATATCTCATTTTCCAAAACACAGTTGATAATAAATAATGTCGATTAGATCTCTATTTTTAAACCACTATTGTATTTTTCATACGGGCAAAGAGAAGAAAATTTATTCTTCAGCCACAATGCTCACCTCTCCCTCTCTACCACCGCATCTGCATCTGGAAGAACAAGTTATAGATTGCGAAGCCATAAAAGTGGTGTAGGATCATATTAAAGCATGTAGACTAGACCAGAGGTAGGAATAAGACGAATATTATCCTACATGTACTTGATTTGTACAAAGGATCAAAAAAGTACCAGAAAACAATCGTATTTTGCTGTATTGATTGAATAATTGCCATGAATGCGTAATGACAATTGTGTAAAGAGAACCTATACATTTACTCACTTCAAGAAAAAAAAATCGTTTGTACTTCCTCTACTGACAATGAAAGATACCTAGAAAATATTTTCCTTCCGAAACTTGACATAACATGATTTTTTTTTATTGAATGTTATTGTACATTTGACACGTAAAGGTCACAAAATTAGATTGAAAACTAAATTATTCAACGTCTAGTTGTTCACAAAAAAATTCAGCCAAAATGACTAAAAATCAATCAACTAATAAAAGGTAGAATTTCTCCTTACCAACAACGAGAACCTGTTCTTCCTCGACGATATTTTCGACACTGTAAATCAAAATTAAAAACAAATATTTCTTAAAGCGCAAGTTTGGTTTTGGCGATTTTTTTTTATTTGAAAGCTTTATGCCCAAAGGTCATATCACACTAATAAGAGATTCTGAATGTCTTTGGGTTTTTACAATTAATTAATGAAAAATCTCGGGGGGGGGACCCCGAGATTTTTTACTATACCTAGCATAATAGCATCCAAAGGGTCAATAAGGTGTTAAGATTATTTGAATTATACGTCATCAGAAAGATCAGAGTCCGATCTGTACTTTAAAGGTTAGTGACATGATTTGGAACACTTGAAAATGCCTCAAGAACCAAATGAGTTGAAATATATACCAACTATACACCAGCTGAAGTGGATCTGCCAGCTGGAAGTTTTTTTTTCTAATTTGTTTACTTAAGGAGAATCAAACATGAACACTAATTCTATCGGGACACGATAAAACTAGGACACATAGAGAGCCACACAGAAGGTTTGCCTGCCACGAATGGTATTGACATTAGTTATTTAAGAATGAGTCAACGTTTGACTACAAGATGTTCACAGGAGAACCCTTGCATAGTTTACTTGATTCTAGAGTAGTTTCAGTCCAATGTGAGGACTACTCCCAATCATGTCATTTACCTCTAATAAGATGGGCTAACAATGTTTTAAGCCTACAACATTTTATGGGTTTAAAGGAGGCTAAACTGAAAACGGTGGGCGTCATCGCCGACCATTATGGGTCTCTTCCATATTGTACAAACGGTGAAGGGGCGTTTTGTATCCTTGCATTTTCCTACCGATAGGAGACGACACTGAAAGCAAATAAAATTGTACAGAGAAACATGAACCCATGCAGTTTTTCTTTCATTTATCTTGAATGAATTGAAAGGATCATCAAATTTCTTATTGAAAAAGAATATCGGAAGTTCTGGGCTGGGTCCTTATATCTCAGTTTATTTTTGTTTATGAAACATATGGTAACTTCTTCTATGTTGCAGCGTCTGCAAATTATAGTTTATGAACACATGTATTCAGTATGCTCACCAGTCTCTTTGTAACGCACCATCTGAATCAAGAAGAGCAATGAATAGAATGAATTACCAAACTTGCATTGTGTGTGGGATCATATTATGATGATATGTGGGGATAAGATGAATAATTCTTTGTGAACTTGTCTTGGTTTGAGGGTTAAAAGTAGCCCAAACATTTGTTGTTTGTAAACTAAATTATTGACTGAAAACCTGGGATAAATATTGAAGTCCGTTGGATAACAATCTCATTTAACATGCATTGCCGGTAAGCATGAACAGTGGGTCCGTTCCTATTCGTTAATTGTGCTAGATTAGCCATGAATGGACACGAGTTATAGGGTTGTTTGATGATAATCTCAACCCAATGGCAAAATGAATTTGCAGAACTGCAGATCAATTGCAAAAAGTTACCATGATTACAGAAGGGTGGTAATGTAGAAGAATGGGTAAATATGACAAAAGGCCAAGCCTAGGTGCTACTTAGCAGTAACATCACAGATAGTGGAAGTGGCTAGGCTTCAAATTTGGTGGAGGAACTCAAGTTTGTAGGTGTGGTATTCGACTAAGAAAGGGGTTTACTGCCGGCCTTGAGAGCAAGTAAATGGGGCTAAGTCGACGGAGCTTTTAAACTATTATTTGTGAAATTGAACATGAACATTATTTACATGTCTACTGGTATGAAAAAAACTGTCTCATTAATCAACTTACCAACATCTTCAAGTTGTTCTTGATGGTTGACATCTTCTTCATTACTATGAAGCAAGTTGCGAAATCATAATATATTTTTAGCAAATAATATTTCATATGCTTTCAGATTCAGGACTGCATCAAATAAGGTTGCTATTGCATAGTCCAAAACCCACGAATTGGAAGAGCGAAAAGGGCTAAAGTCAAAAGGAAGTCACTACCACTTAACCTAGTGCAAAATCGAAGGAGTGTTTCGACCCCTTCAATCTGCTACTATGGCAGAATTAAATGGACACTCGGGGGGGGGGAGACGCTGTCATTACGAGGTGTACACCATGCGCATAGGGGAAAAACGCTTAAAAGGAAACGTTTCTCACCGTCGAACTGAGATCGACGGATAATTTCTTGTTGGGGGTCCATTTTGAAAGTCCATACTCGAGCATGGTGTAGACCTTGTAATGACATTCAGCCCCACCCATTTCCCCCGGATGGACACTTAACATTTCCAAGGTTGGATGTAGATTAGTGAGAGGGACATATTTTTTTATAAGGAGCTAACAATCAAGGCTACTTTATGTCATTCAATTTTCCTGAGAGAACTGGAATATACATCCTTATCTAGACTTCGTACCATGTTTTCAGGTAGTCTATTTTTCATTAAAATTGTATCTTTTGTACGAATGTGTTGTTTAAAACAGCAATAAGATTACACAACTTTGTAGTAATAATTCTATTTCAATTTTCTTTTTTTTGTGAAATGAGTTTTCTATTTAGCATAGATTTCAAAAAAGATATCATTCGATATTCTATTATCTATTATCAGTTTAAGAAGATCCTCCCCGGGTTATATACTCAAGGTTTATTTTCGAATAATGTTCTGTTCGTATTTCGATTTTACCTCATGTGGCTTTGTCTAGTAGTAACGTGCATTATGATTTATCATTTATATTGAGTATGCTCACCGTTCTTTCTGTCTCTCTCCGTCTACCTCTGTAAAACAAAAGAATTGTTCAGAGAGATATAAAAGCATAATTTGAGTTCACATGGAGCAATAATATAGTAGGCCTACCTGTACAGAGATAAGCTGTATGGTACAATTTAGGCTCAAAACAAAGTAACGATATAATCATACGCGTACTCAGAGGGGTGTTTGGTGTGTTAGGGGTGTTCAAACACCCCCCCTTTTTTTGCCGTAATCACCCCCCCCCCTTTTTGCGTCAAAAGAGGGGTGTTCGAAAATGTAAAATAACCCTGAAAACTTGAAATAAATGTTGATTTTTCTTGGATCTTGGAAAAAAAAATCCAGCCCCCCCCTCCCCGCTGAGCGAGTTTTCGGACGTTGGCGTAACCAGGAAAAATTTTGGACCTTGGATTTGGAAAAAAAATCGTCACTACACCCCCCCCCCTCCCCCACTGAGCGAGTTTTCGTAGGCTGGCGTGACCGGGAAAACATTTTGACCTTGGATTTTGTAGGAAAAAAAAAATCGTCACTACACACCCCACCCCCCCCCCAGTGAGCGTGTTTTCGTAGGCTGGCGTGACCGGGATAAATGTTGAACTTGGGATTTGTCCGCGGATGAACACCCCCCTTGGCAAAATCCCGCGTACGCCTATGGATGTAATGATCCTTAAATTCAAACATATTTATATTTAAATGCTAGAGCTGATCTCATACCCTGAAAAGTAAAAACGTACTCATGTAAAGTTGCAAATAAAATGTATATAATATAAACAAGTGCAACATTAAAACCTGAAATGTATTTGCAATCTTTCACCACAAGATTCGATATAATTTAATTACTTGAGTGATTTACGTCTGATTGTTTCTTCTTTGTACAGCCATGCTGATCGTTCATTTATTACTTTCAAAACCCGTCATGCAGTTAGAATAATTATCTTAGCCAGTCCCATACCCAAATTCGCTCTCAATGGAAAATTGACCAAGAAGTAGTGGAAAATGGGCTTACATATATTAACCTGGCATTGGCGTACCCAAAACTTTTTAAATGGGCTGTTTAATGGTAGGGGTGACGCAAGAGTAATATTTTAGAACCTGTTTCACGTCCAAATCATGGCTAAACGGGGAATCTGTCGCTGCCAAACATCGGAGCGAAAAGAAAAAAAATAACGCTTTTCGAGTTTGAAGGAAACCCCTTTCCATAACGCAAATCACAATGACAGGCAAAAAAAATAAAAACCAACTTTTTTCCAAAAATATTTTTTTGCCCCAGCTAAGCGGTATTTCAGGACAAAAGGGGTGTATGAACACTAAAAGCACCAACCTTTTACCTACAATTTTGTATAAATCTAGTAAAGCGATTTTTCTGGAAAGAATGGAGTGTATGAGCACCACCGCCCCACCACCCTCCCATACACGACGAGTAGATATACTCTACTATTAATATAATATTTCACACAGCGCTAAATACAGACTAATAGAGAAACCCAAATACAGAGAGAATGGAAGTCAAGACCGAACAACCTTTGAATCGCGTTTACGGAATAATCATGATAATGAAAATATGAGCATTTCAATTTACATGTGCATAAGATATAGGCAAAACAAGACAACATTCGGAATTTTTGTCTTACTAGCTACGAGGGGCTCTCTCATCTCGATGATGTCATCATGACTGTAAATAAAAAGAGAAAGCGTGATTATCGAAGCAATACAATTGTCATATTCAAAGAATTAAAAACATGACAATGACGATTACGGGCATGAAAATTACGGTTACGATTAATCATCACAATTTTGATTGAACTATAAACAAATACAATTTTAATTTAATTTTTGTTAGCATTCAGAAATCGAAATTTGGGGAACAAAGAGAAGTTAAGTACAGGTTGTAGAACAATTTTCAACACAAGCTGTACAAAACATAATTAATGAAATTTGCTCACCGCGGTTGATTTCCTTGTCTCGCTTCTGCATCTGTGAATAGAACACATTTATACGTTTGTTTTATGGAAAAATGTTTTGTTTGAAAATCGCAAGTGTAGATTGCTGAATATTGCTATATGATTAAGATTATGCTATTAAACTTTTTTTTTCATATTGAGGCGAAAAGAAATCAATATTCTGTGAATAAAATCAAGAAATATGAAAGAATGAAAAAAATCAGGTATCGTCTATCATGTCGCTCTAGTGAATGATGACGGTAATTACGGCTAACTAGGAGGCCACAAAGATTTATATTTTTTTTTAAATAAATTTACATATTTCACCTGTAGAATTGCAGGAGATGCACAATGCCTTTGAATTGATTGTTCTTGCATGTTGTTTGTTTATTTGATGAATGTTCAATCGTGATAGCAATCCATTACTGCCCGTAGTGCACACTCTAAGCTCGATATATATATATATATTAGTTATTTATATATTTATTTATATATTTATATATAGTTATTTATATATTTATTTATATATTTATTTCGGGGGAAGGGGCAGTGTGCTAAAATATCGGAAATGGTGTATATTGAAAAGAATACTTGATAGAATAATTATATATAGTACGGCAACATTTTTAAGGGAAATAAAAATCATTTCTGCTGATACCATGAACGCATGTTTTCTACTAAAAGATGTGATGAATAATTGATCAAATTCAGATTTCCAGAATTTTTGAGAAGTTAATTATACATGCCTACATTCAAAATAAGACAGTCGGACAAGGTCAAGAGGACAGATTTCTTAAACATGATTTTCAGGAGATACTTTTTGTCTTCTTACGGTAATTTTTCTCCTCGGTCCACTTATTCTACGCATAGATTTTATCATAGCAGTCAATAGAAGTGTCTGACTAGTGCTATTATAATCATTTATTGAAAATAATGGAAACGAGAAAACTGTGGCCATTTCCAGAAAGGTGGCTGCTATAGACAAGTTTTCAAAGCTTTTCCTGATAGTGGCTTATAACAACATTTGGGACCCGTCACTACAATACCTAGATAATGTTGGACAACCCAAAAGTAAGGAAAGTGCAAAATATAATTATGGCATAGAGTATGAAAGTTAAATTTCCTCAAAGATCATAAGATTTATGACCTTCACATGTTCCAAAAATATGTATTCCCAAAGTCTTTTTGTTTTTATGTTTATGTTTCATAAGATGTGCAACTTTATCACGGTATCATGGTGATAGGTCAAATTCATATCTACATCACATAATTATGTGTTTTTATGTTAGTTCAATTTATCTCTCATATGGAAAGATCATACGCCTTTTTGAAGATTAGAGTCCCAATTTGACTTTCATATTTTTCCAACCTGTTTTGTATTCTTTAAAGACATTTCATTGTAATTACAGATCTGGTGTAGTACTCACCCATGTCCGCCTGTTTATTGTGGCGTGCCTGACGACGATTCTGTAAAACAATCATAAACCAAGTTTCATCAAGGAGGGGAGATAGTACGACATGATCACTTTGTGTTTGTGTGTGTGTGTATGTGTGTGTGTGTGTGTGTGTGTGTGTGCGTTTGATTAACACCTATGAGCCCAGAAATCTAGCGGTTTCAATGGAAATTTAAAATGGCTAAGGCCATTTATGTCAACGCCTTTACATTTCTAAGAGAAAAACCCAGAACAATAACAGTAAAAAGAGCAATAAAAATTGGAACAAATCTGCATGACCAAGCATTGATTTTTTTTTTGTGGCCTCAGTTTTTTTCAATCCAATCTTCTTCCTTCGTATCCTTCTACAGCTGGATTCCGTTAATTTGATTTCAATAGATGTTGCAGGTAAAATTAAAAAAAATGACACGTAAGACAAATGTCGAGTGCCCGATTAGTAAAATGCATTGTATCATTGTCATAGGCGTACGCAGGATTTTTCCAAGGGGGATGTTTTTCCGCGCCCAAACGTAGGTTCCACATTTTTCCCGGTCACGCCAACCGCCGCAAACTCGCTCAGCGGGGGGGGGAGGGGGGTGGGGCGTGGTCAGTTACGAAATGTTTTTTTTTTTTCAAATCAAGGTGCAACATTTTTCCCGCGTCACACCAACCTCCGAAAACTCAATCAGCGGAGCGGAGCGGGGTTATTGAAATATTATTTTCCGAAATCCCCTAAAATATTAATTACTTCACATTTCAAACACCCCCCTTTTGACGAAAAAGGGGTGTGTTGAATACCCCAAACACCCCCCCCCCCTGCGTACGCGTATGATCATTGGCAGCCCAACTAGCGAGGTCCACCACAATCATGACAAATTTTGCCAGAATTTCCCAAAGTCTCCGGAATTCATGGTTTGGGGAAGTTCCAAGCAGTTGAGTTTCTCTGAAATCAATGTCTCCTTGAAATAGATTCAGCGGTCCACAAGCTTATAAAGAACAAGAAGAAAGTTAAATGATTGACAGGACTATTACAAGTGTTTCACATACTTTTTTGTACTTTCATATCTTTTTCATATATCTTTGTGGGTATACAAGACAAAGTATCTACTTACACGTAGGAAACACCATGTTAATATTCCAATTGCAAAGATGGCCAAGATACCCACGACCACGCCTGCAATTCCTCCTGCCGACAGACTTGGTGGTTTGACTTGTTCGGGCGGGAAAGTCGTTATAGACACTGTACGAAAAAAAAATATTACAATAACAGCTACCAAATCCATATAAGATCCAAGCCTTTACCCCCAAACATGACCATTTGTTTCATTGATACAATAAGAGGAAGGTGACAGATTTAAGGATCACAAAACATACTTAGGCTATATTTAGTTGGCAATGTAAATAAACATCATAGCCTACATGTTTGCATGTATGTTTAAAAATTAGGAACAGTGTTTTCGCTGTAACACTATTGTTGTATTCACATTGTTCAGCACCACTTTCTTCAGATGGCCTTTCAACTAATCTATAAAGTTTTCATCTTAACACCCTTAATCTTGACACGCTTTTATCTATTTTTCAATCGATTATCGAAAGAGAGGCAAGTCTTTTTTTTTCTGTACACTTTCGATTTCATGGATCATTTGAAGACTTTGTTATTTGTCTAATTTCGTACACCTGTCGATCTGGATGCAAATTGGCTACTGCCACAATACACACAATAATATAATCTGCTACAATGATACCCTTATAAATTAGCACATTACAAAGGCCCCAAAAGTCAAAAATACAACTAGACATTTGGAAACCCTGCAATTTGATTTTTGATTGAACAAATCTGAAGATAAATATATATTTTTAACTAATTATCTCTCCTACTAATTTCGTGTCCATATATTTGGCGATTTTTATATGGTCTTTCGGGTCTCATAAAGATGCTATGGCTTGGAAAAAAATGTGTAAACAATATCTATTCTTGGAAACTAAGCACCTCTCCATCAGATGGTAAGTGTCTGTTAACAACAATTTACACCAATAATGTTACTACTATGATATTTACTCGGTATATTCTCACGCATTTCCCAAATCACCTAATACAATTTACACCAATAATGTTACTACCATAATATTTGCTCGGTATATTCTCAAGCATTTCCCAAATCACATAACATATATCTGCTCTTACCCTCGCCTGGTACGCAGACCGACTTATTTTGCGAGGTTGAGTCATCATCTACAATACAGACGTAGGTGCCATTCGAAGATACGGCTACTGTAGTAATCCCGTGATGCTCCTCAATAGAATTGATTCTGGCTCCTTGGTAGGTCCATGTCACATTCAATCTCTCTCCAAAACCCGTCGCTATGCAGGTTAAATTCTGGACTGGAGTCACAGAAATGCAACAACTGTTTGCATAGTCGTAGGTATCCGTGCATTGATTAATGTTAATGTTAATCAATGTTGATGACGAATGAGTTGTTTGATTGGAGGTGGTAACCGATGTAGGAACGGGTTGTGAAGAAGAACTATCTGTATTGGAGGGATCAATAACAAACAAATGTTTCATAAACGAAGATACAACCCTTCCAATGAAAAGAACAAAGGCAAGTATGAACAACAATTAAGCGCTTAATTATTTATTATAATATCATGTCAGAGAGAGAACAACTTTGCGGAGAATGTGCTGATGCATAATTTACACCCTTCGCACTGTTAGAGGAAGTGATTTCCGTAATTAGACCAGAGGTAGCATTTCTTTCCAAACATAAAAGGCCAAAACTAGTCTCGAAATTTCAGGAATATACTAATAAATAATGGATAGGTGCAATGGTATATGGTGTACATACCGCAAAAAAAAATAAAAAAATCACTACTACTTGTACACAACAAATTTAGATCAATTTTTTATTAGAGGAAGCAGTTGTTCCCATTTTAATGATTTAAATGTAAAAGACGGTGTTATTTACTTCTTCGTCGACACTGGAACTTTAAGATTAGGGATGTTTCTTAGACGTCGTATTAAAAGCAGCATTTATTTTTGTAGATGACTGTTTAAATGTCTGGATTATTTGTATATTTGCATATCATCCTATTGTCGCCAAATTCCACGGATATTTTCCAAGAAGGTATAAAAAAAACAGCCATGGAATTTCCGTGATAACCAACGAGAAATTCCCCAAGAAAAGTTACAAAATTTAATAACTATGCTGAAATCCGGAGGCAAAACATTGATTCGTGCAATGGACGTACCTGTTACCAGCAAGCATGTGCTGTTTTCGAAAAGACCTCCCTGTGACCAAATTTTACAGCGGTAGATTCCGTCATCGGTGCTTTGCACGGAAGGTATTATCAAATTTGTTCCAGTAATATTCACTTGTTTGCTGGTAACGATCGAAATTTCCCCCGTTGTACCAGTATACGTCAGGAGTGTTGAAAATGAGACATTTAATGTAGGTGTGTACTGCCAGAACAGCCAATCCACGTCAGAAATGGACACATCTAGATGACACTGCATTATAGTAGTGTCGCCAATGATGGCACGCTCTACCCTCTCTGAAGGAAAATTGCAGAACGCTGTATAAAAAATGTAAACGAGCAAAACAAAAGACTCGTATAGATAGTAGCATGGTACTTGTCTCAAAACAGTTGGCAATACACAAACAAAAGAAATAAAGCAATGGAGAGTCCACCCCCACTTCATTCCGTCGATGACAACAAAGTACTTCTACGTCTACTGCGTCTATGCTATAAAAGTTTTACTGCATGCTGACACTACCAGTAGAATTACTACTACCTCACACTGAAGTTGCTATTACTCCTGCAGCTCGAGTAATTTTATAGTACTGCTGCTACTGCTACTACCACTGCTTTATCATCAACTTCTTCTTATTTCGTTTCCTTTTCTCACTCTACTCCTTCCCTGGTCGTTCCTATTCTTCTTCCCCTGTTACTACTTCTTCTTCTTCATCTACTACTACTACTACTTCTACTACTATTGCTACTTCTCCTTCTTCTTCTTCTTCTTCTTCTTCTTCTTCTTCTTCTTCTTCTTCTTCTTCTTTCGTGTCCACCATCCACGACATTTGTCAGATATTTGTCCAGGCCCTCGCACAGTGGAGAGCCTTGTCATTAGCAGCCGCCAGATCCTCCATACGGCATTGTTCATCCAGTAGCGGGCATCTCAGCAGGTGTTGCATCGACTGTTCAGATGTTCCACAGTCGGAGGCTGTATCTATGGCCTCATCAACAAAGCCCAATTTAGTCATGTTAATCTTGTAGCGGTCCATGCCCTTGCGAAGTCTGTTCAGCGACTATGTCTTCCAAACAAATTTATGGTCTGGTGCAATTTGCTCTTGGGTTGGGATTGGCAGCTTAGTTAGATGGTCATTTTGAGTACGTTGTTCCTCCCACATTGCTATCCTAGCTGCTCGAGGAGGCTCTGAC
>JZLH01S0064749.1:7078-17896 GCA_001188425.1 Eucidaris tribuloides | reverse complement strand
GTGTGTGTGTGTGTGTGTGTGTGTGTGTGTGTGTGTGTGTGTGTGTGTGTGTGTGTGTGTGTGTGTGTACGCGTACTAATCTGAGTCAAAGCAGTTGACTGAGGATTGTAGTTTCCTTATCAATATAGGATGGATTAGTTTAAACGTCTGGAAGACAGACTACTAGAGCGTATGGTAGGCTTCTATATATAGTATGTGGGAATTCCAGACCGTCAATTGTGCAATTGATTTCTATAACTTCGTTGTAATTTGAAACATATCACAATGTTTGTAGGAAATGGTTGTTAACCTGTTGCCTCCGAGATTCTGAAAATCACATAGAGTTAGCACAGGGAACATCCGGTTCCTGTAGCCAACGGGTTAACTGAAATTTGGTCTTTCTTTTGGAAGAGAGAAACATCGCACTTAGACAAGGGAAATACCACGGTATCGTTCCTTGACCTGTCAAGAGAAATTCATAAGCATGTAGTTGGTCTGCTCAAAGTCTTAAAGGTATTGGCTAACATTTACCACAGTTAAAAAAATCTGAGCCGCGTGATTCCCCATGCTACCAGTGTCTTTGATGAGGTCTAAAAATGAAGCCCTGAAAAAATTGTATTTCAAAATGATTATTTAGTGCTTTAAAAAAGTGAAAATCGTTAGTTGACCAGATTCACTTGCCATTTCCTCCCATAGACTTACTGTGTGTACACCTAGGTTAATAAAACTCGCCCCGAGTTTTATTGTTTATTCATGTATAACTTGCCCTTGGCAGTGTAACTTTCCAAACTTTTGTATTCTAGTGTGTTTATTTGTCCATTTGAACACTACTATGTAGCTCAGATATCAAAGTTTGACAATTTTTCAAATTGAAGCTCCACAATGTTAGCCTGTCATTTTAACCCTTTTATTCAACAAAAGTAAACATAAAATCTGAATAAGGTAACAGTATCTGCCCCAAATAATCTTTTAATAATCTCTTACAAACTCTTCAAATGACATGACATGGAGCTGATTAAAATGTAGATTCCAGGAGTCTAGTTGATTAAAAAATATATATTTAAAACAATCATTTACCCCTGTGTATCTGCATTCTTCAACCTTGAACATAAAAGTTAATTGGTCCACTACATGAAAAAAATCAAGAGTTAACGCTGATGCAATTAAAGTATCAAATCCCCTTCCCTTCCCCAATCTTGAACCTGAGAGATCCTCTCTACGTTTCCTGAATTCGAAAAATCAATATCAAATTAAGGTAATTTGTTTTCTTATTTTGAATAAATACTTCAACTGGTATCACACTTTGAAAAGAAAGCCTCTAGCATAAGAAATATGATGAGTGTTTCACCCATGGAGATCCACTATTCACCTTGCATCCTCACTCCTTAGCAACATAACTGACGTAAAAATGGCCTATCATTCAAACTTTATATTCCAACTCAAAAGTAATAACTAAAAAATAATAATTCTAATCTTAACCTCACTGTCCGAATTGAATGCTAAACTACCATTTTACTATCCATTGATCAACATCCACCTTGGGTGCCTGACAAATTTAATCACATGAGCAACTGTAGAGCGGAGTGTAGCTTAGTACATTCTTCACACATCTGCATCTTCTACGTCATTCCTTTTAACCATTAGGAAAAGTGTCGGCTTCCTCAACCCGCCCATAACAATAGAACTACCTGTGTTTTTTAAACCCCAAATTTTAATTATTACCTTCTGGGCTTCCCATCTTGCTGTAAACTACTGGCGCTGTTCACCCTTAACCCATTCCTTGATCTTATGGAATAACATTGACAATGTTAATCACTTTTCTGACTTAGGAAATGTAATCTCTACTGGCGTGGACCATTTTTCACTAAGAAGGCCACTTTTTGGTTATCTTGACACGTGAATTAAACTTCAGACAAAATAAACCGACCCATAAATACGGAAATTAATGTTCTGAAAACAACACGAGACCAGACAAAACATATTTCAGATAGAGGCACATAGAAAAGTAGCATTGGCAGCTACGTTGTCACAACGGTAAACAAGGAACAAGGTGATGGCCACAATGTGTCTTCGCCCAGTTTCGCGTACATACAATCAACATTGGGCTCAAGAAGATCATTGACCCCAAGGTGACCTTTGACCCTTTGGTGACCTTCAGCTCCCTATGAGATATTTACCACCCAAATTTGGTCACAATTGTGCAATTGGGGGCAACATGATAGAAACTCGCTCAAAAACTCAACATTTGGCTCAAAAAGATCATTGACCCCAAGGTTACCTTTGACCTTTTGGTGATCTTAAGCTCCCTTTTAGACATCTACCACCCAAGTTTGATCACAATTTATAGTAACTTGCTAAAAAAAACTTAACATTGAACTCAAACAGGTCATTGACCCCTGTCAATGATCTTTGACCTTTTGATGACCCTTTGCTCCCCATGAGACATCTACCCCCAAGGTCAAAATTGAAATTTTACTCAATTTTGACCAACATCCAACAAAAACTTGGCAAATATCTCATAATTATGTTGTCACCTGGCAGCCATCTTGGAAAACGGCCGCCATCTTGGATTTTTTTCGTGGCCAGGATCTTTTTCTGAAAGAGTGACCTTGACTCTATATTCCCACCAAATTTCATGCTTGTATCATCAACTGAACGATTGTGGCTCAAAATCGCTTTTATCTGCTCCACTATACAGGGCAATGGGCGAGCTGCTCGCATGTGACATCATAAATTTAAAACTTTAAAATTTCATGAACGTGCGCTATTCTTTGGTGGATTTTCGTCAAACTTTCATTAATATGTTTCTCTCATTGTTTTGCTTCTATTAAAACCAACTTTACGTCAGGGTGAACCTAATTGCCTTTAACTAACAAGGGATTCCGTATTATAATTGTAATAGCGATATAACTGGCCATTTTCAAACAAAAGTGGACATGAGGGTGAAAATTAAAAATTGCAAGAAATCAATAGGCTTCAACATTTTTTAAAACTAGATATCTTAGATGATAGTTTTCCATGAAAATTATATAAAACAATTTTATCATATGTCGTAACACAGTGAATTTAGTACAAGGGTAATTAATGTTAATGTGGGTATTTTTGCATTTTGTCGTGTCACTCACGGCATGTAAGGGGGGACCATTTGCCAGAGAGAGGGAATGGTTGATTGTGACTACATAATGTTAGATAGGTAATCTAACTATGCACATGTTGTATGACTCATATACTCTTGGATTTGTCGTGTCACTCACGCACCGTTTTTTAATCATAATTATTTGTCCAATTGTAGAATTCAAATCAAACTGGAAATGACACATGCCAGTTCTACATTATACCTAATACGGTGGTCATCACCCATTCATAACCTCCAAGTGGGAAGATATGATCCCTTAAGACTCTCAAATTGTCGAAAATGATTGTTTGAAAATAAAATGACCAACTGTGAAAGTCGATACACTGGCTCACATGACGTTCTGAAGACATTTAGTAATTTACATCAAATATTGGTTTTTGCCTTACTTTGTTTGAATTTGTCTCAAAATGATGAATTTCAGAAAAGGTTGTTTTGAATGAACGGTTGATTGATTGGTTGAATGATTGTGTTTCATTGATTTTAGGATTTCAAAGTGATTTAAAAGGTTAAAGGTATTGGCTAACATTTACCACAGCTAAAAAAATCTGAGCCGCATGATTCCCCATGCTACCAGTGTCTTTGATGAGGTCTGAAAATGAAGCCCTGAAAAAATTGTATTTCAAAATGATTATTTAGTGCTTTAAAAAAGTGAAAATCGTAAGTTGACCAGATTCACTTGCCCATTTCCTCCCATAGACTTACTGTGTGTACGCCTAGGTTAATAAAACTCGCCCCGAGTTTTATTGTTTATTCATGTATAACTTGCCATTGGCAGTGTAACTTTCCAAACTTTTGTATTCTAGGGTGTTTATTTGTCCATTTGAACACTACTATGTAGCTCAGATATCAAAGTTTAACAATTTTTTAAATTGAAGCTGCACAATGTTAGCCTATCACTTTAAAACTGTGCTCTATTGTACAATTTCATCAGGGCTTCATTTTAGACCTAATCAAAGACACTTATATCACAGAGGAGTGTAGCTCAGATTTTTCTTTAACTGTGGTAATTGTTACATATCAATTTCTAAGCGATCTTTTACTTTCTTCATGGTCTAGAGTTTTGCAACACAATGATAAACTGGAACTAAAACCGTCGTTTTTGGCACGTATTTTGCCATTGTAACAAATCTACAAGCTTTATATACTATTGAAACGAGATTTATGATAATCAAAGGTTAGATCAAAATATGTGACCGAAGGCAATGTTATGACACGGGAATTGAGTCTAAAGACTTCCTTTTTGGTTAAAAAAAATCTCGTGGAAGATCCCCGTTTTTCTCCATTTTTTCTGACTTTGCCGCTTCATAAAATGAAAGTGCGCCATCTATATAAAGATGAGTATGTGAAGCGGGAAGTCTGAGGATTCTAAAAATGTAAAAATCTAATTTTATTGGCTAGGAGAAGGCCCGCGGCATTGGCAAAAACCAATCACAGACACCATTTTCTCTGAGTATTCTGACTTTCACAGCTGGCAGAGGCGTCGATCCTGTTGGGGCAGGGGGCGATCCCCCCCCCCGCCCCCAATAATTTTGACAACTTGAAAAATTCATAATATGCAATGCAAATATATGTTTTAAAAATCATTGGAAAGTACTATAGAACCATTAAACATGGCATAAAATACTTTTAAACATACAAAGTTGTCAAATTTTAGGCGCGCGCAAAATTCTGTGTTACAGTTTGGCGAAAATTTTGGACCTTTTTTTCACTTTTGCCCCCCCCCCAATCCTAAACTTGGATCGACGCCCCTGACAGCTGGCTAGAAATCAACGCAGTCTTTATTATTATGAGTTCGAGTGTGAATGTAAACAATAGACATGCTCCTACACAGCTCGGCGTGAGAGCAGTAGTGCATGACTTGTGCGAATAACCTCGTATTTCTCTACCCAAAAGAGTAGCGTTTTTTGTGCTAAACAAATTAATATGTCTTGTGTTTTTTATCTTCTGTTCTCACTAACATTATGTACAAACTTTCAATCCTCAGGGATTCCTAACAAACCTGCATGAGCTTGTACAGATTAATCATCTCATCACACTAAAAATGACAGTAAATAACAACAATTTTGAAATAGAACTATATCACATCACTGAACTGCCAAATGACACTAAATCAGTACATTTCCATGCAAAATATGTAATCCACATTAATTGAGAATTTTCCCTTTGAAATGTTAACTTGCTTATTATAAAGGTCGACATGCTTTGTTCTTTATATGGAAGAAAAAACAAGGTAATACGTACTTGTAATGTTTTATTACTAATTGGAGAAGTAGATACAGTACACATCTGCCAAGTTGCTTGATTTTTGTTTACCCAGTGTAAAGATCAGAATGTGATAGGGGCCCATACGCGCTACCCAACGATAAAAGGAAATTAACACTCTGTTAATCTTTAACAGTATTTGCATATTTACACCGTGACAATATTTAACCTACCCCAGTATTTGTCTTGGTTACTAATAAATTAACTTTTCTAACCTCATATCTGAGTTACGGGAAATTGATCCTAGTCACCAGACTAACTGATTAAGAGATTAGTTCACCGTTGGGTGTCCTTAAAGACAGTCGGAGGATTCGATCCATGTTTCGGATGGGGGGGGGGCAAAAGTGAAAAAAGTTAAAGAAATTTTGGCGCGCTTTGCGCGCCGAGTCGTAATACAGAATTGACAAGTTTGTATGTTTAATAGTATATTTATGCCATGTTTAAAGGGAGAAGGAGCCAGCAACTATAAACAGGCATAAGTTAAGAAAAAAATGACATTGTGAATATTGTGAGAATTATGGTACATGGTGATAAAGACAGCCTAAATAAGGGGTACTGTGTGATAATCACCCTCAGCAAGGCCCTATAAATGAGTTAATTTGTGTTTTATTTGACATCTTTGTAAGTTTTATCCCGGGATAAAACTTGCAGAAACAGCTATATGGGGAGGAGCTTATCGATTCAAACAGTGCATGCACCACGGCGCAACTAACACACGTCGGGTGGCATGCATCGGTCGCGCATGGTCAGCTCCAGACCAGTGCATGTGCAATCTGATTGGTTGGCAAGAACTCAATTTTTTTGTAACTTATGCCTGTCAGTTGCTGGCTCCTTCTCCTTTTAATGGTTTGATAGTACTTTCCAATGCTTTTTAAACATATATTTGCATTGCATATTATCAATTTTTCAAGTTGTCAAAATTATGGGGGGGGGGGCAAATCGATACGTTTGCCCCCCAATATTTTCATTGATGGGGCGATCGCCCACCCCCGCACCTCCCAGGATCGACACCTCTGAAGACAGTGTCTATTATTTTTGCCGTAAAGTTGAAACGAATTGTTTTTATCATAATGCCTATGCATATCATCTCTCAATGCTCTCAAATGACATGCTTTTGAAGTGTTTCTATTTTTGAGAAGTTGAGAACAAAATAAACCAGAGTAGACTACAGTAGTCACTACACGTTGTTAATGGGTATGCCAATGCGCGTACGCAGGATTTTGCCAAGGGGGTGTTCATCCCAGGCCAAATCCCATGTTCAATATTTTACCCGGTCACGCCAGCCGCCGAAAACTCTTTCAGCGGGGGTGGGGAAGGACGATTTTTTTTCTCTCCAAATCCCAGTTCCTTTTCCCGGTCACGCCAGCCGCCGAAAACTCGCTGGGGGGGGGGGGCAGTGACGAAATATTATTTACTCCAAATCCCAAGTCCAAATATTTTCCGGTCACGTCACCCGCCGAAAAGTCGCTTTGCACGGCTACATTTTGCCGTCTGCTAAAATAAAATTTCATTTCATGTTTTCATGGTTATTTCACATTTCAAACACCCCCCTTTGACCAAAAAAAAAATGCATGACTCGGAAAAAGGGGGTGTTTGGGGGTCTAACCCCCCCCCCGTTTTGGCTAAAGACGGTGTTTGAACACCCCCTGCTTACGCGTATGGGTATGCCTCCGCAGTCCGCATCCCACACAATTTGATTTAAAGACTCATGCATGCATGCATGTACGTAGACTAAACAGATTATACTTAAAGCCACAGGCTGACAATGATCACAGTTAAAAAAAAATGTGAGCTACATAATCCTCCAAGTGTCTGTGATGAGGTTTGAAAATGAAACCCTGAAAAAAAAATCAAAATGATTTTTATGCTTTAAAAAGGTGAATATCTACGAGCACTCGGTTGACCGGAGTCTCCATGTCCATTTCCTCCCTTAGACTTACTGTTTGTAGATCCCAGCTAGCAAGCAAACATTGGGCCGATGTCGGCAGTCGTCGGCGATATCGCGGTCGGCGAACTGATGTTGGGCCAACATCGCGCCAATGTCGTCAATGTCGGCAGTCATCAAAGGTCGGGAAAATGTCAGAAAAATGATGTTGGGCCGACGTTATTATTTCGACGAGATTATGATATCGCAAAATTGATGTCAAGCCAACATCATGGCCACGTCAACAATGTTGGCTGTCGTGATAAGTCGGCAAATTGTCAAAAAAACAGGATGTTGGACCGACGTTATTATTTTGACCAGATTATGATACCGCAAAATTGATGTCAAACCAACATTGTGCCAATGTTACCAATGTCGGCAGTCGGAAAAGTATCAGAAAGATGATGTTGGGTCGATATTTTTATTTCGACCTGATTATGATATCGCAAAATTGATGTCGGGCCGACATACGCGCCAAGATCAGGAATGTCGTCAGTTATGAAAAGTTGGCAAATGGTCAAAAAGATGATGTTGGGCCGACGTTATTGTTTCGACCAGATTATGATATCGCATAAATGACGTCAAGCCAACATCGTGCCAATGTCGGCTGTCGTGATAAGTCGGCAAAGTATCAGAAAGATGATGTTGTGCCATTGTTTTTATTTCGACCTGATTATGATATCGCAAAGTCGATGTCAAGCCAACATCGTGCCAATGTCACCAATAACGGCAGTCAGAAAAGTATCAGAAATATGATGTTGGGCCGATGTTTTTATTTCGAACAGATTATGATATCACAAAATTGACGTCAAGCCAACATCGTGCCAAAGTCACCAATGTCGGCTGTCTTGTTAAGTCGGCAAAGTATACAGAAAGATGATGTTGGGCCAGACGTTATTATTTCGACCTGATTATGATATCGCAAAATTGATGTCAAGCCAACATCGAGATAACATCAACAATATCAGCAGTTATGAAAATTCGCAAAATGGTCAGATATCTAATATTTGGCCGACGTTATTATTTCGATCTGATTACGATATGGGGAAAATTAATGTCGGGCCAACGTCACCAATGTCGGCAGTCGTGAAACGTCGGCAAAGTGTCAGAAAATTGATGTCATTCCGACGTTATTATTTCTACCTGATTTTGACCTGGCAAAATTGATGTCAAGCGAACATCGCGATAACATCAACCAGTGGCGTAATGAGCAAAATCATTTGGGGGGTCAGAAACGATTGCTCATAAAGAGGTGTACATGTACATATTTGCATGTGTCTGCGTGTATGTATGTATGTATGTATGTATGTACGTATGTATGTGTACGTTTGTGTGTGTGTGTGTGTGTGTGTGTGTGTGTGTGTGTGTGTGTGTGTGTGTGTGTGTGTGTGTGTGTGTGTGTGTGTGTGTGTGTGTGTGTGTGTGTGTGTGCGTGTGTGTGTGTGTGTGTGTGTGTGTGTGTGTGTGCGTGTGTGTGTGTGGGTTTTTCTATGCATACCCTTTCAAAATAGTGTAGGCATACTATATATTCTACAGTGTCAAAGTAACCTGGCGGGGGATGGGTCGGTGAGAGCAGCTGCTTGGGAAAAAATCAGACTGATAGAAAGGGAAATGTGAAAATTTTGAAGGTTGCTAAAATCATCACACGGTTGGATGCATTGTGGTGTTCATTGCGGTCGTCCCCCATTCACTTTGCTGGATTTGGAATTCTGGATGTCTCTCCAAGTTTCATTGTTATGAATGTTGTGCATGTGCGTGAATGCCTTGCATTGGAACGTTTGTAAAACAGTGTTTGTGTGAATATGCATGCGTGCAGTGAACAACTGTTGAGTGGATCGTTTCTTTAGTAGTAATTTGGTTTGGACAAGATATTGTTTGTGTGGAGAATGGAGTGGGTGAAGCTATGTGTATGTAGCGAATGGAGGGATGTTCGCACGGGGTATCGCGGTGTTGCCAATTTGTACTGATAGTTAAATTTTGTAATATTAAAGGGACGCGCCGCTCGTAATCCATGTACGTTTATTTACCTTACGCTTGCCCCTATTACAAGGCAGTGCGTAGCACTCAACTCTATGCTACGTAGTGTAGAGTTCAGTGGTGCGTAACAACAATCATGGAGCTGCGAACAGAATTGCCGATGAGAGTCAGTTGGGCTTAGTTCGCCTTTCTTCGGGTGAATACGTGCTGCATAATGGAATTGTACACAATTCGTGCGCGCTCGTTTTCCGAAAGTATACGGGCATTCCCGAATATTACCCGAGTCGGGCCAGGTCCAAACGCCCACAACTTGCGACTTTACGGCCCCTTTAACAACTTTGATTAATTTTTGTTCATTTTAATAGCTTTCACTGGTGTGTCTCACTGGTCTTTCTGCTGCCGTTGGAGGCGGCTTGCTGTTGGCCTGGAATTGCCCTTTAATGTACTGTATATTTCATAAATTTACAAGTTTAATCTCGGGATCAACCTTACGATAGGTCATTAATGACTTTTTGTTGATCCCCCACATGGTCATATTATATCATATTCGTTTTTCTGTTTGTTTGGAATTTGAGTCCTTCGTTGTTGGTTTTTGTTTTTTTAGAATTGTATGATTTGTTTTTTAATCACGTTGCTATACATGCATACGATTGTAACTTTGTCTTTTTATTTATTTTTTTATTTGAATCATGTGGAATAAACTTTTGAACTTTTTTGAACTGACATAATGTAAAAATGTTCAGGTGATGGTTATACCAGAGAGATGGGACTTTTATACGAATCAGTAGTGCGTGTGAAAAGGTTCAATCACCAAAATGTGCTCCTTTCAATTTTTTTCATGCCAGTAATACAATCAAATACAATTCATTGTGATTTCATTGATTGTTCATAGTAAGCTATATGTTCACAAACTGGAACGATGAATGTGTTTGAAAGTCGCTAGTCGAAACTATTTCATTTCATTTCATTTCATATTTATTCTCATTCCATTGTAAACATAATTACAAAATAAATTTTATATCTACACAAATAACATAAATACGAACATACGTAGTACAATTTATATACACACAAAAAAGGGGGTAACACATGCTATAACTATTTGTTGAAGTGGTATAATATTAAATATAAAAGAATACAATGAATGAAGGAACTTATATTGAAGCATATAAACGCTTGTTAAAATTATAAGCCCCATTAACTGTTTGTTAATAATTGGACTATTATAATTGTGTTACTAATAAAACATATAAGTGACAAAAACATAAAACAAATAAGGAAAAAAACAACAAAATCAGGAAACAACATAGTATAAGGTCATCGGAGATACACATATAGACTGGTGCCTAGGATACCGGTGCGTGTACACGCACTCACACACAGGCGTATGCAGAGACACATACACACATACATGCAAGCGCGCACACATATAATATTCGAGCAAACGGGTCGGTCACGAGTAATGTGCATTTCTTCCACATTATATGCATAAGAGAGATATGGGGGTTATAATACCGAAAAAGTATCTTAGCAAAAAAAA